>CAUDMG010000281.1:1762500-1852500 GCA_958450375.1 Homarus gammarus
TCAGGAGCACTTGATCAGTTGGTCTCAATTCCGCTAGTTTGGACTTATTCCGGTTGTCTGTCCGGAGTTTCAGTTTCTCCTTTTCTCTTTTATCTCTCTTGCGTGCCACATCCCAATATGTCACTTGTGTGTCTTCTAAGTCATGACTCACTTGGGGGAGTTTGGCTGGTGTCTCTCCCGTCATCGAGTGAGGGGTGTTCCTGTAGTGCATCAAGAATTTACCGAGTTGCCGTCTCCAATCTTTCCCCTCAGTATGCATCGCTCGGAGTGCTTTCAACATGGTCGCGAAGAACCTCTCGATTTCCCTATTTGCATGGGGATGATATGGTGTCACTTTGTGGTGTTTTATTCCCCATTCTTCACAGAACTGTGCAAACTCCTTGGCTCTGAACTGTGGTCCGTTATCTGACACGATGACCGCTGGGATGCCATGTGTAGTGATGCATCCTTCGATCAGGGTCGTAACGGTATCGGTGTTGATAGTTTTGACCACAAAGGCTTCTGGCCACCGGAATCCTGCATCGATGATTCCCAGCACATAGTCACCACTAGGGAATGGTCCACATATGTCCACGTGGATTACCTCCCACGGCCCCTTCATCTCAGACATATTCACCGGATTGGCTTGTTTTCTTGTGTCGAGGCTTGCACATGGGATGCATTGTCTGGTTGCCTTTCCGTCCTTGTTGATAGTTGGCCACCATACCTTGCCTTGGAGTAGCGCCTTGGTCTTGACCATTCCCAGGTGTGTCTCATGTGCGAGTTGCATCGTGCGTCGTTGTAGTGTTTGGGGCATTACGATCCTGGATCCCTTCAACACGAGTCCCCATTTTGATGTCAGTTCTGCACGTACGTGTTTGAAAGGCTCCGTTAGTTTATCCGTCCAGTAATTCTTGGCGATGGCGTCTTCGAGGGCTCTTATAGTCGGATCTTTCCCTGATTCTTCGAGAATTTCGGACAGTGTCATAGCTTTCGGGATCCCGTTTGCAACCACATAGTTGATGAATCTATCTGCCAGTTTCTCTTCTTCAGAAATTTGAGCATCGAATGGCAAGGGTTGTCTAGACAGTATGTCTGCCGGATTGTCACTTCCTTTGATGTGTTGGACCGTGAAGTTGTACTGTTGCATGCGTAGGATCCACCGGAGTATACGGGCTGATGGTTTGCCTTTCGGGCTGAAGATGGTCGTTAACGCTCGGTGATCGGTCATGGTAGTGAATTCTTTCCCGTAAAGATATAGATGAAATTTTTCACATGCCCAAACTATGGCTAAGGCTTCCCTCTCCAGCTGCTAATACCGTCTTTCCACCCGAGTCAGTGTTCGGGAGGCATATCTGATGGGTTTGAGTACCCCACGGTAGTTTTGGCATAGCATTGCCCCTAGTCCTGCCGGACTAGCATCCACAATTAGTGTGGTTGGTAGCTGAAGGTTGAAGTGCATGAGTGCCTCGCTCTTCATGACGGCCTCCTTCAGCTTATTGAAGCACCTCTCTTCTTTTTCTGTCCAGGTCCACTTGCTGTTCATTCTCGTCAGGTTTTTCAGAGGTTTCCTCAATGTCGCTAATCGTGGTATGAACCTGGTCAGGTAGTTGATCAGACCTAGGAAGCAGCAGACTTCCTGAACCGTTTCTGGCCGTCTGAACCTCTTCACGGCTTCGATATTTTTCATCTGTCGGTTTGATGCCCTCTTTGGATGCAGTGAATCCATGGAATTCAACTTCATCTATGTGGAACACGCTTTTGTGTTGGGAGGTGGTCAGGTTGTTCTCCTTCAACGTTTGCAGCACTTTTCCAGAGCACTGTTGTGTTCACTCGTATCCTTGCTGTACTGCACACATCATTGTCATTCCTAAAATCCCATTTTAATTCATATTACGTTACATAACATTCAAATCCACCGCGCTTGTAGAATCTCAGGAGAGACGTGTTTTTCCCATCTGTTTTACCCTCAGGATCACTCCCAGTAAGTCCCGCCTTCGAATACAGTTGTCACTACGTTTATTGTACTCTCTACTGGCAAACGCAACCTTGAATTAGTCTGTGTAAATCAACTTTAGTAATTCGCCAGACCTTTGTCAACTGAGGGTCATCCTTGAATGAGTAACAGTTAGATTGTTTGTAATTTCTGTCATTGCATGAGCAGCGATCACTGGCAACTCAGGGGTATATAAACCAGTGCTAGGCGGGAGGAATAAACCTCCCGTATCATCTTTCACCTTCGTTCCCAGGTATGTTCTGTGTTTATAAGCATTCAGTTTGATTCAGTCTATTGTAGTGAATATCAGTGTTCATCAGTGTTCATGCTTAACAGTGGAATTGTCATTCACCTAGTGTAAGAAGTAATATAACGTAAATATCTGACGTGGCGAGACTGAAGATTTGTTTGTGACCTACCATGCTTCCCCCCAAAAAACCTCCCGTATCATCTTTCACCTTCGTTCCCAGATCGAGGGTGGGCTTAATTGAAGCCCACCTGTCGCTCGGAGCCGGTGGATACCCAGCAGTGGTCAATATAGGAGTGATGGCGCTGATTCGGCATGATTAATCTGCTCTACTCTACCTCGTGGGCCGAGGACCCCAGACCCACCTAGTGTCGGAGTGTAAACGACCACAACAGTAGTTGTTAGAGGCCCCAGTGCTATACCCTGGGACAGGCCTTGGAGTTATGGTCCACAGTGTGGTCGCATGTGTTTGTTAATAATTACCCCATGTTGGGTAGTGGAACCATGTCGGTGTTTGTATCAGTATTAGTGTATTGGGAGTAAGGACAAGGAACTGGTCCTGCTATGTAATGTAAGGTGACACCAGTTATTGTGTGCACGGTAAGAGTGTAATGTCTGAATAATTGCTGTTGAGTAAATACGAAAATAAGGAAACAAGTACATAAGAAATAGAGTCTGCAATAGGCCCAGGAGTTGACCCTAGTAGTTATATGTTAATAACATCTATTTTCCCCTTTGATTTTCTATTAATAAACTTGTTCTTTGAGAATTTTAGGAGTATTCATTTCTCCCACAGTAGTTATCTTTATTTCCGTCCAAGTGACCCTGATATCAGAATTACACTACCCATGTGCCTAGACCATCGACATGCTACCAAGAAGAACTGTGGTTAGGTTGTACCAAAAATGAACTGAAGTGAGTAGAAGGAACATTTGAAAGAACTAAGACATGTTGTGGTTTCACCCTTCTTTCTCCTTATCGATCTGGTCAATGAAAAACCTAATCCAATGCCTAGTCCACTCTGCCCGCTACCTAACGAGTGACATACTGTCCAGAGGGGGTCTGGTGGCAGCGACCCTTAGAAATTAAGATTAAATTTAGGTATTCCCCCTTAGGATTAGTGACCCCAGTCTGGCAGTATATTGCCCCAGACCAGGATGTCATCCGCTCCATTCCGACAATTCAGACACTTTTGCAAAATCTGTTGTAACAGACGTTGTCCTTGTTCCGCGGCCGATGTAATGCCCATGACTAACACCTTGTACCTGTAGATACCGGAGTCGCACGAGAATGTTGTTATGTCTCTCGATTCGGGGGTTAGCTCGATCTGATGATAGTATGAATTTAGGTCGATTTTTGAGAATTTCATGGCCCCGTTGATTTCGCTGAGTAGTTGTTCCACGGTTGGTATAGGATGGCGCATGCGTTTCACCGCTTTGTTTGCTATGCCGAGGTCTGCGCATATCCTGTTATCTCCATCTGGTTTTGGAGCAGTCACCAGTGGGGACACCCACGGTGTAGGGCCTTCCACGCTCTCGATGATATCATTATCTAGCATTTCTTGTATCTTCTGTTCGACTGCACCTCGAATGTGAAATGGTACTCTCCGAGGTGGCTGTGCGACGGGTTTGACATTTGGGTCGATGTCGAACTTGAGTTGGAAGTTTTTCATTCTACCCAGTCCATTCAGCGCTGGTAGATGTTGTTCCAGTATCCTCCGGGTTGATGAAGGCATCTCACTGGTCGTAATCCGGTTATTCTGGTGGATACTGAGAAGGCCAAGATCCAAGCTGGCTCGCTTGCTCAGACTATTCCCTCCCTGTTTCGCTGTTGTTACCAGGATTTTATGTGCGACTCTCTTCGATCCATTTGTCAGTGTTGCAAAGAACTCTCCTCGGAGTGGGATGGGAATGTTTCCATATGCTTTAGGTTGGATATTCGTTTCCTTGAGTACTATGTTCGGTCGTATTTTGATGATGTGGTCGAATGTGCCCCCGTCAATTAGATTGACGTTTGCCCCTGAGTCAATCAACATTTCGACCGGTACATCTTCTATCATCACCTTTTCCTCTGCAGTGTCGTCTGATGTCACTCTGAACACATAGGTATGGCCATCGTCAGATTCTTTGTGCTCTTAGATGACACCTGGTGTACGTGATTGTCGTCGTTACCCGTCGAACTGCCTCCGTCAGTTGTCTGACCATCTCTTGTCGGTTATGTTTTTTTCTGCACGCGGTGGCAAAGTGGTTGACGATTCCACAGTAGTTGCAATTTTTTCCAAATGCAGGACAGTGTCTCTGTCCATGTCGATGGCCAGTGCCATTACACCCGAGACAGTTCAGTTTTGGGTCGCGTGGCATATCCTTACTTTGTTGTCTTCGATTGCTTTCCCAGTCCCGCTGCTGTTGTTGTTTGTATCTTGTGTTTACCTTGTTCACATTGGTGCCTTTTTCACCTTGCTCCATCTGGCAAGCTTGGGCTTCAGTTAATTCATAAGTGTAAGCGATTTGTAGAGCTTTCTGTACTGTTATGTCTGTCTCTTTCCGGTATGCACGACGCATTTTATGTGAAGTACATTTCTCTGTCAACTGGTCGATGATGGCTTTGTCAAGGTTGTAGTTGTCGAAGTTGCACTTGGCCCCTTGTGTACGTAAGCGGGTTACGTATTTGTGTGTACTTTCCCCGGCCTTCTGCTCCAGCATCCGGAACTTGTGTCCTTTAAATACTTCGTTTGTTTTCTCACTGAAGTATTCATCAAGTGCTATCCTTATTGTTTTGTATGTTGGCTCTGCTTGGTCTGTCGGTATCGCTGGACACAATGTCTTCATGATTTCCTTCAGTTTCTTTCCTCCATAGAATCTGATGAGTGCTAGTCTTTTGGCATCTTCAGTTATGTTGAATGCAATGAAGGCATCTTCAGCATGCTCTATCCAGTCAGTCCATGCTTGTGTTTGGTCAGTCTCCTCAAGCTCTAGAGGTTGTAGTGTTGGTATAGCAGTGGCCATGTTGTGAACAGATGTATGTGCTTGATCCTCATCGCCAATTTACTGTATGCATTTCAGTCAGTAATATACTGTTTGATTTTGTTGATGTTTATTATCTCAATACAGAAGGCACGAATACCTGAAATGTACAGAACAGGAATTAACACACATAGGCTACACCATCTCACACCTACAGTATACTAGTACACACACTCCAATGACCATACGCTTGATTATATATATATATATATATATATATATATATATATATATATATATATATATATATATATATATATATATATATGCTGATAATCAAAAGGAAAGAAGAAAACACGAAGTTCCCAAGCGCTTTCGTGTAATTCACATCTTCAGGGGTGAGTACAGGGGTGAGTACTCACCCCTGAAGATGTGAATTACACGAAAGCGCTTGGGAACTTCGTGTTTTCTTCTTTCCTTGTGGTTATCAGCATATACCTGGATCACGCGCACCCACAGTGATATATATATATATATATATATATATATATATATATATATATATATATATATATATATATATATATATATATTTCATGTAAATCCACAATGAAAACGTGGATAAGATAAATCTTGATAAAATCACACGGGAGAATGGAAACAACGGAGTACCTTAGCTTTCGTCTTTATTCAAGACATCTTCAGAGGCAACTGGATTACATTGACAGAGAGAGGCTTAAATATACAGGGTGACATCATTATGACCTGACCTCATGTTTTTAAGGTCACCCTGTATATTTAAGCCTCTCACTGTCTATGTAATCCAGTTGCCTCTGAAGATGTCTTGAATAAAGACGAAAGCTAAGGTACTCCGTTGTTTCCATTCTCCCGTGTGATTTTATCAAGATATATATATATATATATATATATATATATATATATATATATATATATATATATATATATATATATATATATATATATATATATATATATATATATATATATTTTTTTTTTTTTTTTTTTTTTTTGCAGGATTTATCTGAACACCAGAGATATTGTAGTGGATATTCTTCCCTACAACTGCTGACTGATCACTTGCCGTCCGATACCAGCCAATCAGCAGTGAGTTCCACAGACCAGGCTTCACTCCCGGACTGCGAGGTGATTGGCCCGTTACCGCTTTCACCTCAGCCATTCAACAGCGCCGCTCACTTCCCACCTCTCTCCTCTAATCCTGCAGAATCGCATAAATACTCCTCAGCCTAGCCGTCCGCGGTCGAGGCGTTTCACCATGCGGCAGAAGAGGCTATTCCCAAAACAAAATCTACGTCAAGACAGTACAAGGATTACTGGTACTACTGTCCCAGGGTGAAAGAACTCAACCACAGAGTGAACATGGCCCGAAGAAACTACAGAAGACATCCCACGGAAACAAACAGACATCTCCTGCAAGACATAGTCAAGGATACCAGGGAAGAGAAGGAAGAAATAAAAAACGTAAGCTGGCTCCGAACTGAACGAGCACACCTCCCTCGGCAAAATGTGGGTCCAGATCCGAAGGGCATCTGGGAAGGCAACACCACCACCACCAACCCATCCCAACCCAGAAGAGGAAGCTGAGAGACTTGCAAAACTGTTCTCCAACCAAGCAGCAACGATAAACCTCCTGAGACATGCGGAGGAGACACAACGGCGTCTGCAACAGACCACCAGACTCCAGATGATCGAAGAGCCCTGCAATGGTGAAGATGATACCGACAGACCCTTCAACCAGCAAGAACTCCAAAAGTCGATAAAGCGAAGCAAGGACACAGCACCAGGGGCCGACAGGATAACCTACTCCATGCTTTCCCATGCCGGAGAAGCCAGGCACAAGGCTTTGCTACAAGTCATCAATGCTTCGTGGATAGCACAGAGACTTCCACCGGAATGGAAGAAGGCAGATATACAGCCCATTCCAAAGCCCAGAGAACCAGACAAGACCCATCTCCCTCCTCAGCTGCATAGCAAAGACGGGAGAAAGAATGGCTCTCAACAGACTCAATTGGAAAGTAGGCAGCCCACACCCTCACATTTTTGCTTACACCGAGAACACCGGCACAGGCAAGAACATTGCGAGATACTCAGCACCGTGGACAATAAACCAGCTTTGGTGGTCTTCCTCGACTTGGAGAAGGCCCTCGAACTAGCAAATCCACTGGCCATTATAACGACGCTCGCTGAAAAAGGCGTCAAAGGAAGGTTGCTGGGGTGGATCCAGAACTACCTTGCACAGAGAGAAGCAAGAGTACGCTTTCAGGGGGGCAACGTCAAGCTACAGGGTCCACGAAAATGGAACCCCAGAAGAAGGCATCCTCAGTCCAACGCTGTTCAATGCCCTGATGGAAAATCTAGTCAGACTTCTGTAGTATCTTGCGTTATTTAATGGGAGAATGACATGCACATGGTCGGTCTGGCTGGGCGTTTATTCTCTGTTCTTGGTTACAACGTGCCTAACACATTTCGTGTTTATACAAGCCTAAACACTTTCTGACTTTGGTAAGAAGTAACATAATATATAATATATATTCAATAAAGGCAGCATATAAACATACATATATATAACAACTTCCTTTCAGACAAACAGCCAAGCTCCTCTGCTATGCAGACGACTTACAGCTCATAGTAAGAGGAGCAAACAGACTAGTCAACATGCAACACGCACTCCAACTTATAGAGGAGAAGCGCAACAGACATGGACTCAAGATAAATCTAGCCAAGTCGAAAGCGATGGCCATCTGCACAGACACACCAGGCATGATGCTCTCCATACAAAACACGCCAGTAGTCTGGACCAACACCCACCAGTGTCTTGGAATCTGGTTCAACCAGAAACTCACTTTCAAGCCACAACTCGAGTATCTCAGGCACAGGACGAAGAGCAGACACAACATAATGAGGTCGCTCACCAGCACACCCGCAGGAGCGAACATACACGTGCTCAAAGCCTACTACACGGCCGCCATCAGATCGCTGGTAGATTACAGTGCTCCAGCACTCATTGGACTGAGAGAAGACCAGATAGCTAAGCTAGAAGTTATCCAAAATAATGCTCTCAGGACCATGCTTGGAGCACCCATGTGGACCAGAATTTGCAATTTTCAAATGGAAACTGAACTACCACCCCTGGCAGTACAAGTCAAGAAGGTGACAGCCGGTCTCCTCGCCAAAATCTGTAGATCAGATAAGCCCACAGCTGCCAAAATGCGAATCAGTGCCTCCCTCCACCTAGACCACAGAGTGCTAGGGGCCACCTGGTCGCACGAGGCAAGCGAGGTCATCGAGCACCTGCAAGCAGAAACACTCGTCAAGGACAACCAAGACATGCGAGACAAGGATTATGTAGTTCTACTGTGGGGTTTTGGGATAATGGTTCACACTCAGGATCGGTTGGAGAAAGGAAACTCACAATGTGCTCTCTGTATACATATTGTATTGGATGTACAACGCAGCTTGGTGCTGGGAAGTGGCAGCGTGGTGTAGAGAGAGCTGGTTGGGGAGCGTGCTCAGAGGAGGACACACAGCTTGTGAGGCGCCATAGTCGCCGGCGGGAGCAAGAGCCACCAGGCAGGAGCAGAGGAGGTGTTGCTTGATGGTGGCTGTAGGTAGAAGAAGGGCAGGTCACGGCGGGGTGAGGTCTGATATAGCAGGGGGTAGGCGTGGCTTGATAGTTGACCTCTGCTTTGTTAGGCGGCGCTGGTTGCCGACGTTAGACCACGAGGCATAAGCTGGGGAATTCGAAGAGGGTCGGCTAGTCAGCGACAAACGGCAGTTGTAGGGGAGATATCCACTGCAATACTCCCCCTTCCCTCCAGGCGGTGTAGGAGATTTGTTGTCTGCAGGGTTGCATCCCACATGTGAGACATAACGGGCGGTGCAGGAGACTTGTTGTCGGCAGGGTTGTATCCCATATGTGAGACATAACGGCGAGGGCGTGGATGAGCCGGCCGCTACGAGGGACAACTTTGTCTAGATACACGAGATCTGTGGGAGAAGCAGAGGGAGAAGGAGGGTTTTGTAAGTGAGGAATGCAGTGGTTTTCTCGTGGCAGGTACACAGTCCTCAGTAGCACCTGGTGGGGTGTGTGGGTCCGTGTCAGGAGCAGGAACGGCGTCAGGAGCAGGGGCCGCGTCAAGAGCAGGGGCCGCATCAGGAGCAGGGGCCGCATCAGGAGCAGGGGCAACGTCAGGAGGAGGGTCCATGACAGCAGCAGGGTGCAAGACAGCGGCAGGGTCCAAGACAGCAGCAGGGCGCAGGACAGGAGCAGGGGGTACCTGAGGGAGAAAAGAGGGTGCCCAAAAATGTTGTGGGCGAGATGGTGCTGCAGGTGGTAACTGCGGGTAGACTGGTGCAGGCGTAGTTTGTTGGGGGTGCTGCTGGGCCGGGGGTGGCGTCTGAGGCAGGACGGGTGTGTTGGGGTCGGTAGGACGTGATGCTTGGGCCAGGAAGAGGAGCAGCTGCATGCTTAGAGGAGGAGAGCTGCTCTAGGGTGTCAAACCTGCGGTGCAGGGACTGTAGATGTAGAGCCGATGAGCGCTGCCTCCGTGTGGATAAGCCAGTCTTCAATGTTGTGATTGAAGACTGGGAGAGTGATCAGTTTCTCCATTCTGTGTGATTGCGATTCTCCGGGGTGTCACCATTTGTGGGGTTTTGGGATATTGGTTCACACTCAGGATGGGTTGGAGAAAGATAACTCACAATGCGCTGGCTGTATACATATTGTATTGGATGTACAACGCAGCTTGGTGCTGGGAAGTGGCAGCGTGGTTACAAGCGTGGTGTAGAGAGAGCTGGTTGGGGAGCGTGCTCAGAGGAGGACACACAGCTTGTGGGGCGCCATAGTCGCCGGCGAGAGCGAGAGCCACCAGGCAGGAGCAGAGGAGGTATAGCTTGCTGGTGGCTGCAGGTAGAAGAAGGGCAGGTCGAACAACGCGCATGCGTGCGTAGTGTCAACAAAGGCTGTAAGAGACTGCTCCTTAAAAGTTGTACTTCTGACGAATTCAGCGAGTCTACTAATCCCAGCCTGTGCAGACAACTATAGTAAGACCCAGTTATCAGCACAGTGGCATCTATTTTTTTTTTTACTTTTGGACTTTGTCATTTTTTTGGGTATAAAACATCTGGTCCTACCACCCGATTACTCTGGGCAAAGTTTTTCAAGTTTGCGCATGCCCAATGTGATAGTGTGACGTAGCAGAGACGTAATTACCACTCCACCTGACTGCAGTGTTGCCAACATGCCCTATGCCCACCGTTAAACGCTCTTGTTCGTTGGAAACGGCGGCCATAGGTGACAGTGATGCTGACGACTTTCTTCTTGAAGACAAGTCAAAGAAGAAGCAGAAACCTCAGAAGTCAGGGTCTCCAGCAGGGGCCACGGCTCCCCCTCGCACCCCTTCTGGGGCTGTAGAGGGTGGCCTCCTCCTGTCATCGGGGTCCCCAAGTGAGCCTACATGTGGTTCAATGACCGACCCTCCGCCGACGATGGACATAGAGGGTTCCCTTTGTCTCCCTGCCCCATCGCGCCATCGTCGTCTCGCCTTTCCTCGGGACTTGCCTCTGAGCACAAGGACGACCTGGTTCTTCCGTCACTGCTCTCCTATTTAGGACTCAACACTTCGCCTCCGTCGAGGTCCCACAGCCATGATAGTCACCACACAAATGGACGAGACGGTATGCCTGCTCACTCAGGTGGGCTTTCCTGCTCCCCAGGGGGAGGTGATGCTGAAGTTCACCACCATCACTCCAGAAACTCGTCGTACCAAGGTAATGGTTCGCCACGTACCCTGGGAGATCCCTATCGACGATCTTCGCCCTCTTTTCCCACAACTACTGGACATGGAACGCCGCATCAACCCAGTCTCCAAAGGTCCATCCAACGAATTCATTGGCTGGTGGGTGGGCCCCCTCCCTCCAAAGGTGAATGTAGGTCCAATACACAACTGTCCTCTCGACCGATTTATCGGAACCCTGAAAATCTGTGGTCGTTGCCAATCGTGGAAACACCACACCTGGGAGTGCACGAGGATGGTCGCCTGCGGTTTCTGTGCAGGTCCTCACGACACAGTGGAATGCAAATCGAAAATTCAGAACAAAATCCCAGTTATTCCACGGTGTGTCAATTGCCATGGCAGTCACCACGCCTGGAATGCCAATTGCCCACAGCGTCCTGGCACTCGCCCGGGGAAAACTTACCTTGTACCATCGCCCTCGTCTCTGACGAAGCCTCTGTCAACCAAACCTCACTCCTATCCACCACCGCCTCTTCCATCCTCCAAGGATTTCCCATTTATCTCCTCTCCTCTACCATCCCCCTCTATCACCCATCATTTCTCCCCTCCCTCCCTCTCCCTACCGTTCTTGGAACAAGGTCGTTGCCAGCCCTGCCACACAGTCACCACCACCTCCTGCCCACCTGGACCCCAGCTGTCCTTCACCAGCACCACCACCTCTTGCTCACCTGAGCCCTCACCTTTCCTCCCCGTCACCACCACCTCCTACCCACCCGGACCCCCGCTGTCTCTCACCAGCACCAGCACCACCACCTCTTACTCACCTGGACCCTCACCGTCCCTCTCCGTCGCTACCACCACCACATGGCCAGTCGGGCCCTCGGCAATCCTCGCCGCCACCTCCAGCTCCTGCACAGGCACACCAAGTTGGTTCTATGGAAATAATCACACTCCGTCTGGATCGCCACTCCAAGCAAATCAACCTTCTCTCTGCCCAACTCGACTTGTTTGTGAAAACAATTGCGACATTGCAGAGGCAATAACAACTCATTCTGGACACCCTGACCCAACAGGGGCGCACTTTGCAGCTCTGGTGACCCGCTTCCTTCCATCTCCCGAGATGGAGGATCCATCCCTTGCTCTCCCACTCCTCCCTCTCCATTTTTCTCAACAGAATTTGGTACCTCCTCTGGAGCCCTGTCTAGCCCCACCGACTCATCTCACACCAGAGGCCGTTCCCTCCTCTTCTTACAATGGAACATCCAGGGACTTAGACCTCGCCGGACAGACCTCGCCCAGTTTGTGCTCTCCCATCAAGTAGATGTTGTTCTACTTCAGGAAACCACCACAGACGATGTTTCTCCACTCCGCCTTTCTGGCTATACTGTTTACACCCTGCCTCGGTACCGTGGGCAGGCTCGTGGCCTCCTCACCCTTGTGCGTAACACCATTCCACCTGTTCGTCTCCTTTCACCTGACTCACATGGACCCCCGTCTGAATTACTTTCTGTCTCCCTTACTCTTGGTGACCGGACTCTTCGTGTAGTCAATGTTCATTTCAAGAGTGATTCTCTGGACCCCCAGGTTCTTCACGACCTCCATGATGGGGTTCCCACTATTGTTCTTGGAGACTTTAATGCCCGCCATCCCACTCTTACTCCGGATCATCCCACGCCATGTACCCTTAACGGATCACATCTCTCCTAGTTTCTTAATGGGGATGATGATGTTCGCTTTCTTTGTCCTGACGATCCTACTCGCCTCCCCCATAGTTTCCTTGATGTTGGCTTACTGTTGAACGGTCATGCCTCCTTTCATCCTACCATCTGCACCGAGCCTGCTCTGTATAGTAACCATCTTGCCGTTACTACCCATCTCAGGCTCTCCTCTGCCCTGATATCAGCTCCTTATCGATCCCCTCGCCTTCGTCTCACACAAGATGCTGTTCCTTCCTTTACCCAATACCTTTCTACCTGGGCGGATTCCTATGTTGTCCCCCAGTCCCTTGACTCTTACAGCGCTGATTTTGTTGATGCCGTGTATGACTTTGTCAATCGCGCTACCCCTCCACGCTCCCCCCGTCACCCCAGAAGTGCCACCAACTACTGGTATCGTATCCCTGCCATGAGATATCTCCGGCAGGTAACCCGTGATCTTCACTCTGCCATACGGAGGTCTCGCTCTCCAGAGGACTGGGAAGACTTCAAAAATTGGTGCTCCTTTGCAACTCAGGAGCATCGTCGGATAAGTGAGGCGGACTGGCTATCCTTCACGGGGTTTCTATCGTTCCAGTCGTCACCCTCTTATGTATGGAATCGGATTAATGCCATATGGGGTACTTGACGGAGGTCTCCTCCCCACCCTGACCCCGCCTCCCTTGCCTGTTCTTTAATGGAGGACTGGGCACAAGCTTCCTCCCCTGAGGCACTTCCAGATCCAATGCAGGAGGCAGTGCAGGCTCACATCGATGCGTCTGAGCCTGTTGTTCGTGCTGCTCTTACCTCCCCTGCCCCCACTAATCATCCCATCATACAGTTCGAGCTTGACAGTGCTCGTCGCTCTAGAAAAGACACCTCTCCTGTACTAATATTCCTAACGGCCCCTTGCTTGCTCTCTACAATATGTCATATGAACATGGGGTTCTCCCGTCTAACTGGAAAAATGCCACCATTATCCCCATCCCTAAGCCGGGAGATCCTGGGAAATATCGACCCATTAGTCTTACCTCCTGTGTTTCCAAGATGATGGAGAGGATACTCCATCGTCGCCTTCTTCACACGATAGGCGGCTTCCCCAACTTCTTTAATGGTTTCATACAACATCGCAGCACAGCACACTCCATTGCTTCTTTTTATTGCAATCAGACTGCCCGCGTCTCCGTTTTTCTTGATATCAAGGGAGCCTTTGATACGGTTCAGCCTGCCCTCATTTTATCTGAACTTGCACTGTTAGGGGTTAAAGGGAGACTTCTTCAATGGATGGCCTCTTACCTCACTGAACGTCAGGCCCGGGTTTGCGTTGAAGGCTCTATTTCTCCTGTTCAAGAAATGAACCTCGGCACCCCTCAAGGTGGAGTCCTGAGTCCCACCTTGTTTAACACTCTCATGCACTCCATTGCATCTCTCCCGTGGCCGACAGAAGTTGTCCACTCAGGATATGCCGACGATGTCCTCCTCCAAGCCCCTGACTACCTCAGCATGCAGGAAGCCCTTGATCTGGTCTCCAGAGAGCGTGATTCATTTGGTTTCCTTCTTTCAACTGCGAAAACAAAAGCCATGTGGCACGGTCATGTTGTACCTCCACCCCTTCTCTTATCAGGAACGCCCTTGGACTGGGTTAATGAGACAAAATACCTGGGTGTGTATGTAACTCGCACACATTGTCAGATCCCTGAAGTCCACTATCTTCGAGACATATGCTTTCGGCGTCTCGCTCCCCTCTCTACCATGTGCAGGGGTTCCCTTGGTGCCACCATCCCTGTACTTCTCACCATGCACAAGTCCTTTGTCAGGTTCCTGTGTCGACTACGCCGCCCCTGCCCTCATCAGCATTAGTTGGACTGCTGTCAACCGTCTCGAAGTTATCCAGAGGAAAGCTGCTCGTATCATCCTTGGGGCTCCTCAGTGGACACGCTCGACTTCTCTATATACCGAACTTGGTCTTTCCCCCTTACAGGATTGTGTCCAGGAATTTTACCTAAAAACTGCCATTTCCATTCTACGGGATTGTAGTGGACTTCTCCCCTACAACTGCGTAGCCGCAGCCACCAGCTGCTACCATCTTCCCTAGCAACCAAACTAGCGGCAAGCGAGCGGCGTCACCAGATGCCACCGTATCCTAGCAACCGAGCCAAAGACCGGTTACTTCTCGGGTTTTCCCAACGTGACTCACGCTTGACTCACGGCTGCTGGGTATATAAGCTCTGTCTCTCCATTGAGATTCATTCTGGCCAGTCTTCTTGAACAAACAACACCTCCTCCTCCGCCGCTGCCTGGCGGTCCTCGCTACCGCCAGCGAGCATGGCGACCCACCAGCTGTCCTTCTCTGAGCTTCCTCACCAACCAGCTCTTTCATTCTGGCCCATCCTACTGAACACGCAACACCTCCTCCAGCAAGCTCCTCGCTGCCCAGCTTTCATTCAACCAGGAGGCCAGCAACAGGCAACACCTTCTCTAACGAAGCTCCTGCACATCTACTTCCTTCAACACGCTACTCACCGAACGTCTCTTCTGAGCAGCTCCTCACCACACGGCACCTCCAGCACCAGACTGTCTACCATATAACTTTTATTATATAAGAAAACCACCTTAGAGTTTCCATCCATCCTGAGTGCTAGACAACATAATACCACGAAACCCCACAGGATCCTCGGGGCAACTATGACCAAGCCAACTTGACTCCTGCTGTCCGAGGCCGACCTCCATCTAGAAGACAGTGGCGAGGGTCACTCATCCGAGCCCTTCAGGAACACGACCTCCTGCCTGATATTGTTGTCACCCCTGCTGTTGGTTTGTCTCCTTCTCCCTGGCTGGATTTTCAACCTGAAGTGATTGCCCTCGGTGGACCGCTCCCGAAATCCCACGTGAACCCTGTTATTCTCTATAAATACCACCTCTCCAGGATCGCCCACTGATCCCCAGGTAGGGTCGTCCTCTACACTGATGGTTCTGTTGACCCCGCTACAGGTCGGGCCAGGGCTGGTGTCTACATCTCCCGTCCTGATGCCCCTGAGCCTATCAAACTGTCTCTCAGAGTTTCTGACGGGGCATCCTCCACTCAGGCTGAACTAATAGCCCTCCTTGCTGCTCTTCTTGCTGAGGAAAAAGCAGATGGTTTCTGCCCCTTGCTTGTCTGCTGCGATTCCAGGTCTGCTCTCGACGAGATCGCATTTGGATCAGGGGAAAATAAGGACCTCATCCTCCTAATACGAGGGTTAACATCCACACTTCAGGATGCAGGCCGTCCTGTGACATTCCTATGGATACCCAGTCATGTCGGTATCTTGGGGAATGAGGCAGCAGATGGCCTTGCCAAGATTGGCTGCAACAAGGCCACACCTGACTACGTTGTTCCTCGAACACTTTTACAGCTTAGGACCCAAATTCGACACAAACAGAGAAAAGCTCGGGAAGCAGCCAGCCCCCTGGACTCCCCGCCCACCTGGTACGATGTCCTCCGTAAACTTCCTGACCTCTCGTACGTCTATGGGAAAGGGTCGCGGAAAGGGGACGTGATTGCTGCCCGTATCATCATTGGGTATGACTTTGCTTGGGAGATTGGTATCCCCGCATCCCCTGAGCAACGCTCTTGTGCAGTATGCAGAAGACCCGACAGCCGCACCCTTATCCACTACCTCCTAAGACAGGGGTGGGCAATTATTTTTGATGGAGGGCCACTTCATGAATGGTGGCACACTTCGCGGGCCACAGGTTAACAGCGACGAGCCAATATTGCTGCTATATCCACCCAACTTCCAAAATTGTCCTTTCTGTAATTAATAAGATTTTTTTTTTGTCTGATTGCCAAATGCAGTGGCGGGACACAGAAATAATTTGGCGGGCCAAATGTGGCCTGCGGGCTGCACTTTGCCCACCCCTGTCCTAAGATGTCCCCACACACAACGCTTCCGTGACGCCTGCTGGACCACCCCTCCACGGCCTCCTGACGGAGACACAATGATCCTCCCCATACTGGCCAGATATTATGTAAATAACATTGATTATGTGTTTAAGGAATATCCTTCCTTCCTTAGGCTTTAGTAAGCCCCTTTACAATATTTATTCTGTATATACTTGTCACACTTGCCAGATGCTTCTGGTGTTATTGTACAGGGGTACCTAGTGACAGCACTAGGATCCCGCTTCCTCTGTCAAGTAATAAACAATTGAAATTGAAATTGAATTGAAGGGCAGGTCACGGCGGGGTGAGGTTTTATATAGCGAGGGTAGGCGTGGCTTGATAGTTGACCTCCGCTTTGTTAGGTGGCGCTGGTTGCCGACGTTAGTAGACCATGAGGCGTCAGCTGGTCCTCACCAATCAGCTCTCTCTACATCACGCTTGTCACCACGCTGCCTTCCCAGCACCAAGCTGCATTGTACATCCAATACAACATGTATATAGAGAGCACATTGTGAGTTTCCTTTCTCCATCCCATCCTGAGTGTGAACCAAACATCTCATACCCCACAATACAGACTCACCCCTGAAGATGTGAATTACACGAAAGCGCTTGGGAACTTCGTGTTTTCTTCTTTCCTGGTGGTTATCAGCATATACCTAGATCACGCGCACCCACAGTGATTTACTTGCATATATATATATATATATATATATATATATATATATATATATATATATATATATATATATATATATATATATATATATATATATATACCTGTATATATATTTATTTGTATATAACTTATTTTATCTGAGCAACAGTATATAATAATATTTAAAAACAAAAAAAGACTCACAGAAATAAAAAAAACTTCAGTAAATATTTTTTTTATTTGTTAATTAATGTTAAAGTATAAATTCATAATGTTGAAAATATGTCACGAATAATAATTCCTAATTTGTTGTTTTTATATTTATATTACTTAAATGCAAACTTAGCTAGCCAAACAAGAACTAATCTAATTTTATAATTAATTTTAAGTAATGTTAGTGTTGGTTACTTAGCGATACATGAAATATGAATGGTTAAGTGACCACGTTCGTATTACCTTTCTAACATTGTTTAGACTGTGTGTGTGTGTGTGTGAGTTGTGCGGCGTTGTTCACTTGTCACTTCATCCTGGTGTGTGTGTTTGTGTGTGTGTTTGTCAGTCCACTCCAGCTCATGTCATAGTACAGGTCACGATGCTCGTCAAGGAATTGTAAGTTAAGTCGCTATAATTGACAATTTGACATTGAATATTTTATTGTAATTATAATTATAATAAGACGGCGTAACTACAACCTTTATTATTAGAACCAAGGGTTATTGATTGTGGTTGTTTATGTGGTAACCCAGAGTAACCACATTGTTTCTTCTTCCTGGCGGTATTATTTATATAATATCCGACAAATTTCTCCTCGTAAATATTAATTAATGGAGTTTAATGTTAATGAATAGTTTGATTTTTGAAGAAGGATTTTAAAGGGAGTACTGCAGCGGTGGACGGTCATATCTACTGACAGCTGTCATGAGTAGGTCAAGGCTGACACTCGCATTTGACCTACTTATTTTCATGCTTATTTAACATCGGTGATCAAAGTGGCGGCTCTTCTTATTTTCTTTTTGAAAACCAGGATAAGATTTATTTAGTGGTTACATCTTATGGTGTGTGGGGTAAAGTACAACACTGGGCCACTAAGCTGGTGGTTGGGGGGATTTTGTTTATAGGTCATTTGTTACTTGGTTTGGTAGTGTTGTAATTAATTATTGTGTTCTTGATAACACTTGAAACAAAGTAAAGTTCATCACAAAACCTGGGTTGTGTTAAAGACAGGGAACATAAGAATGGAGGAAAGTGCAACAGGCCTATTGGCCCATACTGGGCAGTCCCATTTACACCCACCCCCTGGCAGTCCCATTTACACCCACCCCCTGGCAGTCCCATTTACACCCAACCCCTGGCAGTCCCATTTACACCCAACCCCTGGCAGTCCCATTTACACCCAATCCCTGGCAGTCCCATTTACACCCAACCCCTGACAGTCCCATTTACACCCAACATTCAGGACTGAATATTGTCATGAAACTTATTAAGATTATTGATTTTACTATACAATATTCACTCTTAATCCAGTGGTAGAGACCAGGAATTTTTTGTTCTGCAGTCAGTAATAATCACACAAAACCCTAAGTTTGGCAGTGTTTAGTGGTCCATCCCTTTGGAAATTAAAAAAAATTCTGACATAGTACAGTACAAAGTTTGTTTTGATTTGCTGGAACGGATACACAATTCGTCACCAAAAAACCCATTTTGTCACCAATATCAAATCTGTTTCGTCACCACTAACAGACCGTTAGTCGCTGGTATTAGAGTGATAAATTGTAAGTTATTAATTTACACGAATAGAAATTACATGTATACAGACGGCTCGAGAATTATTGTGTTATTATTATATGTGAATATTAATTAATTAATCAAGAAAACAATTAAAACATTGGTAAATAAACAAACTACAGAACAAATGAAGGTGGTTTCGTCTTCTTCACCACCTTGGTTGATTTGCAATTACAACTAGTTGCTGAGCACGAGCTAAAATCGTGCACAAGAAAAGCAAATCATGACAAACAAGTCCGTCTCTGGAAGCTGTGGGATGCATATGTAGAAAAATATATCACCACTTCTAATTTCTTAAAAAAAAAAGTCGTGTCGTCTTCCAAACTTGCATGAGTAATAACAATGTTTTTAATTTTTATTTTTATTTATTTTGTTTTAGTCTTTCACATATTGTTTAAGTGAGATGATTGCAGGCATGTTAATAATATTTTTATTTTTGTTTCATTTTAGTCTTTAATAAATTGTTTAAGTGAGATGCTTGCATAAGTAATAAACAATTATTTTTATTTTCGTCTTTAATAAATTGTCTTAATGAGATGCATGATCCGATGCATTGTTATA
Source organism: Homarus gammarus (assembly GCA_958450375.1). Classification (NCBI taxonomy): domain Eukaryota; kingdom Metazoa; phylum Arthropoda; class Malacostraca; order Decapoda; family Nephropidae; genus Homarus; species Homarus gammarus. The sequence continues at coordinate 1,782,080 of CAUDMG010000281.1, forward strand.
CCGAGGCATAATTTCGTAATACAACTTTGTAAACTAGGTGTTTTGATTATTTGATATCCCAAGCAACCGATATTTTGGCAAATTTAGTGAAATTTTCGTGTATATATTGAAGGTATTAATTATGTAATAATTTTCTGGAATATATTGCCCTTGAAATGGTGATGGGAATAAACGCGGTGACGAAACAGGTAAAACCAGTGGTGATGGAATGGGCACACCCCACTGGAAGATGTAGAGGTAGTGGCTAACATGTTGTAGCTCAGGTCAGCCAGACTGGTGTGGTTCATTTGATCACTTGAAGAATCTCCACCCACGCTTATTTCACCTAAAAATTAACCACTAAAACTGTTTTGGGGGATCAGGTTACGTTGGCTTAGGGTGGTTAATATTTAGGTGAATTAAGCGTGGGTGAAGATTCTTCAGGTGATTTATTTCATGTCCTAAATGAGGGAAGAGAACTTTTAATGGATTTAAAGTCACATGCTAGCACAGACCTTGTTTCTTGTAGGAGAGGGACCAGGTTAACCAACTACCTAAAAAAATATCTACACAAGACACCTTGGTTGATATGTGATTAAACCTGTTTTGGCAGTTTAAGAAGTTGGGGGGTGGGATACCACACATGAACTTATGCATGAAAGTTTGTGCTAATATATATTAACTCATATTGATGCAGATTCATATATGAAAAACGGTTATTTTTATCAGCCCCATTGTGCCATCTTCATTGTCTCGAGGTATCAGCTAGCATCACTCACCAGCAGCATTTCCTTCCCCGGATATCACTTGGTCCCATGCTCTCCTTCCACATCTGCTGCGTCCTGGATGACCAACTCCTTTACTTTTATAGCCTCCTTTATCCCATTCTTCTATCTCCTTGGTCTTCTCTTTTCCCTCTTACTATCCACATCTGAACTGTACTGTACTTATTATTTTTTAATGATCATTCAATTCCAATACTGTGTGACTCATTTCAATCCCCCTAAGTTCTTCAGTATGCACTGTACTACATTGATGTTAACAAGAGTAAGGATTATTTTTGTATGCATATTGTATGTGGATAAAAATATTGTAATTGTAGCTATTGCAATACTTTACCAGACAGTTAGTTATCATAAATTTCAGGTTTTGCTAATTCTGCATCTAGTTCAAGGTTTAGTAGGCTTGTTACATGCTTTGATACCATAGCTATTGTAGTATTCAGAATCCAGAAAATCACTGGCCTTTCCCCACACCTCCATAATTTAACATGTTAGCTACTAATGGTATTCAAAATTACCAGGTAATCTTGAAAAGTGAGCATTGAAAATCTAGATGCAGGCATTTTACATAGCACCAGACAAGATTAAGGTACTTCCTGTATACCATAATTATTTCTCCTAATTGCTGCTAAGTGAACACTGTTATTCTAGATGTTATTTTCATACTTCAGCTTATTCATCCAATAAGGTGCATTCTTATGTCTTCAGTTACAAAAAATGTTCAATGTTTGAAATTTTATAGGTGTGGACCTTACATGTATTTGTTTTTGTAAAGTTAATCATGTTATGTAACTTTCTGAACTTCATAATGTTTACTGTATTTTCAATTTTATATTTTGTATTTCAGTCGAGTCATCCTACCACTCACAGTTGACGAGGTGTGTACAATAGCTTATGTATCTCTTTTTGGTATCCTTTCTGGCATTAGCTCTTTTTGCATGGTGGCTCTCTTTTAACATGCAACTGATGGGGGTTCTAGGCCTCTTGACACCCCATTACTGTATATAAGTGTTTTAATTCAGTTTTGTTAAGCTAATCACCAGAGCCCAGATGTTCAACCAAAATGCTTTACATTAAGTGCCAATGTTTGTAATAAAATTGCTTGTTTTTTTTTTTAATATGCCATTTTTTCTTATTTTCATTGATTTGTTATCATTCTGCTCTGAAAAAAATTTACTGGCCTTTCAAGAAAAGAAAATATCCTGACCGTTTCCACGAAGCAGATTACTTAATGTTCAAACTGAATATTTCATTCTGCATTATTCTGATGGGTAATGGACGCATGTGTATGATAGGTACAGTGAGTGTGAATATATCCTCCACTGCCTGGGATGTACGGTTTGAGTCACTCAGTTCTCTTTCCAACACAGTTGAACACATTTCACTTCAAAACTTAGCAATTTGATTAAAGAGTTTGGTAGCAGTGTGTTCTCTACAAATGTAGCAGTATTATTTTGCAAAATGTGCAAAAATCGGTGAACTACATGAAGTTAAAGTACAGGGACTTTGTTTCTTAAAATTAAGAGACTCTTAACCATAAAGCTGATGCTGCTTGGAAAACTCAACAACAGAGTATACATGCCTTCTTACTTCATATACTGTACAGTACTACAGCTTCTGGTCAGCAATTTCAGTTTTCATTGGACCTGTGCAAGGTATATTTGTTAATGTCAACATTCCTCTGAAAAATGTAAAGTGTCTGGCAACTCAAGACCATTTGTTTACTATAGTACGTAGTAAAAATTATGAATGAATGAATGTACAGTGGTCCATCGGTTAACGAATGGTTCGATTAATGAAATTTTGGTTAACGAATTACTTCCCATAAGGATCTTCAATTCGGTTAACGAACAAAACTTAGATTAATGAAATCTTTACAAAAAACATGTTTTGTTCTGAGCATCAGCTGATGGGCTGGTCTGCCAATTCAGTAATCTGTTCTGTTTACATTCGTTTCAGTTATGCCCTTTGATATTTTTGCATTTTTTATATTAAAATTATTAGTTATTTTAAAATTTAGTTAACATATTGATAATATATGCAGTACAGGGAACTAGTTTTTTGTGCGCCCATCAGCCGCTTGACTCAGCCACCAGGCGTTAGTCTGGCTTTGTTGACAGTGGAGTGAACATCGATTTTGTTAGTGTCTTGAATATTTTTGCATTTTTACATGAAAATTATTGGTCATTCTGAAATTTAGATAACATATTAATAATATATAGTGCACTGTTGATTTAAATAAATTAATCTTGAATTACACCTAGTGAACTTAAAAATTTATTGGTGAAATTACTGCATCAAGCATGGGTCCCTTGAAAGGTGATTTCTCCTCCATCCCCACTTCCTTCTCTTCTCGCTTCTCCTCCACTCCCACTTCTAATTCCAATCATCATCATCAACTAGGAACCTTCTACGTACACACCTCAAAGTAAATGTACTTTCCTGCTTTTTTTTTTTTTTACATTGTACTGTATGTACTTTTCTGTGAGCTGGAACCAATTACCCAATATCCCATTGAAACAATGGATTCGGTTAACGAAATTTTCAATTAACGAACGACTGTGGAATGAATTGTGTTCGTTTATCGAGGGACCACTGTAAAAGGTTATCGGTGATTGGTTACTTAGTTCCCTGTTGCTTAATTAATGGTTGGGCTGTGTTGTTTCGTATTATATTATACTACGTACTATATTAAACAAACGGTCTTGAGTTGCCAGTTGTCTCCAGCAGTGTTCGAAGAATCTCTAATGAGACTGTACCAAGTGAGGCTATATTATGGAAAAAATATGTGGACCCCAGTATTTTTTTTACCACATTTTCACTCTTGAGAAGAAACAGTTTCAGCTGTGGAAATTAATGAAAAAATTGCTATTTTTACCCCCAAAATATATTGGTTACCTATCATTTCTTTTACTAATACAGAAGTGTTGTAATATTATGCATAATTTTTTGTACAGGTACTGTATAATTACGGTATTGTTGTAGTAAAATAATTATAACCTTTTTTACTTTCCTGCCTGTTTCAGCTGCATGTGTTGCCTATTTACCTACCCTTTTAAAAATATTAAGTGCCTAAACTTTTGGGTTCTAGTCATCACATTGGCAGGATAAAGTGTTGTTGATGTATCAATTCCAAAGGATCAAGTACTTACTGCTTGTCTCACTGATAATGTTACGTTTATTACTTGCTCCTGGCAAATGCAGTTACCTATTTTTAGTACACTTGTAATATGATAATAAATTATTTATTGTACGATATCTAGCCAAACCTCTCTCTTATGACAGTGTGTAGAATTTCCTCACCTTGGCAGGAATACAGCCAATTGGCATCTCAGTGTTTGTTATTACATAATAATATAATATATAAAATAATATATTACAGTATGTACTACTGGATGCTCTTGCCCTAGACATGTATGATTGTTCTTAATACAATACTTAGTACAGTAGATTAATACACTTAAAAAAAGAAATTGCCATTAATATGTCCTTTATTATTTGTATTACTGTATTTTTTTTAGTATTGCTATTACAATACATACAGTGTTGTTATTACTGTACAGTGCTGTATTGCCAGTGAAAATATTCTAATGGTACCGGTACATAATTGATAATGTCTTAGCCATGCTTTGTCACTTTTTACCTTATTCTAGAATCCCTCTCTAATATTTCCTCCCATTCATTAAATTTTCAATCCCATTAATTTATGCCACACAGAAGTGGGTGAAGAGTAAAGATGATAATTACAATTTTATTTACAGTACCAAGTGGCACAGCTGTACAGTGTTGCAGAAGCAAGTAAAAATGAAACTGGAGGAGGGGAAGGTATTGAGGTCCTTAAAAATGAACCATTTGACAACCACCCACTACTGGGGGAAAAGTACTGCAAAGGGCAGTATACCTATAAGATCTACCACCTGAAAAGGTAATGAGACAGTTCATATAGTAATTATTGATAATTCTATTCGTGAATAAATGAATGCAGTATGTGAATAAGTGTTTGTGTTACTCTTGTTTCCACACACCCAACATTGTACTATTATCTAGCACGGTTGAGATCACAGGATTTGGAGGAATAGTTCTTGATGCTGAGGTACTGTATGTTAGGAAGGCTACCAAAATAATGAAAATAAACATATGTATATACAGGTATTCCCCAGTTTACAATGAGGTTAGGTTCTTGAAAACCCCATCGCAAATTCAAATACTATCGTAAATCGAGTTCATTATAGCATGTATCACCGAAAAAACATTTTACACGAATAAAATTAATAGAAAACAGTTATATAAACAACACTCAACATATCATTGAGAACTAATCTGACCACTTCACAATGTCAAGCTTCAGCTCCAGAGACACTGTTTTCCAGAGTGCCTTGGCCTTCCCAGATGCAGAAGTCTTCAGCAACAGCTTGACAGACATTTTCAAAGTTACACTGCATTTTTCACAGTCACAAAAACAGTGAGAATGTATAATAATAATAATAAATTAAATACAAAATAATGTGTTGCCATTTGGCAATCATTTTACGGGACCGAACAGCAGAGAGATTTCCCGTGCTTCTCCCCCCTTTCCCTGCTCTGAGGGCTAACTAGTGCACATAAGAAATGTTTATTCCCTTTGTTTTTGACCTTATGATAATTATTTTTTTATTTTTGTGCATTCTGTATTAACGATTGTGTGTGCATGTAACACTAAAAAAAAAAAGTATACAGTACGCCCGGATAATTTGCGGTTTTTTATTTTGCTGTCCTCTAATATTTACGGATGACACCCTGGATATACCCAAGTATGTCTGTGGGTAGTTTTAAAGTTGCCGGCATTTTCGCGGCTGGGACCGGGAGCCATTTGTTCTGGAGGCAGTAATTTCCTTTACCTGTATTTTATGTGTGTGTGTGTGTGTATATGTAGACACACACACACACACACAAATAAATAATAGTGGGAAAAATTCTCTCGCAAATAATCAGAAAGAAATTTATTAGAAATGTTAAGTCTATCCTCAAGTCCACTCCGTGCTTTATTAATAACAAAGTATGGAGTGGACTTGAGGGTAGACTCAATATTTTTAAGAAAATTTTTTCTGATTATTTGTGAGAGAATTTTTCCATTATTATTAATTTGTATGTGTTTTTTGTGTCTGTGTCTGTCTACACATATATACAGTACAGGTAAAAAATTATTGTTCTAGGGGCAAATACGTACATAAAGGGAATGTACATTTCTTTGTACACAGGTAAAAATGAGAAGTGGTCTTAAAACATCAGCATCGTTAAAGCGAAATATCATAGATCGGGGATACCTGTCTAGGTATATTTTTGTGCAATAGTTAGTGTGGAAAATGGCTGTAAATTGGTGATGATGAGTGTTGGATGTTGCAGTTTTGAGAAAAATTAAGCAAATATGAGTTAAAGTTGAGTTTATTTAATTTTTTAACAATTTGGCGCATGGAATGATCCTTCATATAATTTTATATGAATAGTCCAATATTGCTCAAAAGAGTATGATGTGCTTTATGTAGCTAATGTTAACATCAGTCTTATCCATGATTGTTATCTTCAGCAAAGTACCGTCCTTCATCCGTCTCTTAGCACCAGAGGGCTCACTTGAGATTCATGAAGAAGCTTGGAATGCTTACCCTTACTGTAGAACCATCATCTCGGTATGTTCAGTCTATTTTGCAGTTTTCTGTATACAGGTACATTGCACATTTGTTATAGATCTAGAATTCAACTCCATAAGCACAAAATCAGACTAATGACCAAGCAGAGTTAGATAGTATTACTGCCATATCCATTGTTGCTGATGAGTGTTGCAAGTTGTCACAGGATTCAGACACAAACACGTAGTTTGACTTCTTTTTTATTTTTATTTTTTTTTAATTGTGTGTTAGTTGTCAGGGGTCACACACATTTTAATACTTTGTATTTGAAATGAGGAGCTGGCTCAATGGCCATGGAAAATGGTCAGCTATATACAGGAGAAGCAAACTGACCCTGGACTCGTTAGCTATTGTTTTCATTTGTAGGTGATAACATATTTTCTTGTACAGGGACATACAGTATTCTTGTAGGGTTAGCCAAAATACATGTGAAATTTAGCTTTAAAAAGCTATATTGATATTCTGAAGTTTAAGCCCACTCTGACTCATTTATTAATCTTCTGATAAATCCACTAATAGACTTAAACATTTTATGCAACAGAAACTACATTTTCCAGATATAGATCAAGAAACATTAAGTTTTAGCACAATTATTCCCTATCTTATCTGTATGATTTTATTTTACATATTGTATGAATTAGTCTTCTTGACTAATAAGTTGCCTTTCAGAACCCAGGCTACATGAAGGAGGGATTTTATATAACAATAGAAACACTACATGCACCTGATGATGGGGAGTTGGAGAATGTGAGTGGCACAGCGCTTGAGTCAAGCATGATTTGGCTCCTCTTGTTGCTTGTGACCACAATAATACAGTATTAGCAGGCTTGGAATTTCATAGCAACCACAGTGTGTCATGGTCTTCTGCTTGGCTGTTATGTGATTTCCTGTTTAGGCTGTTTTATCCTACTAATGAATTTCCAGTCCTGCAGTAGTGCAGATATACTTAATGTTGCCCTCTTTCCAGGAAAGGAATATATTCTATTAACCAATTTGGCTGAATAAATTTTAGTATTCAATGATGTAATTTTGATGTCATATTGGTTCATCATTTTTTAGCATGTATCCTGTAATCGGGTGGCTCCAATGACAGCACTTACCTAACTGCATGCATTGGCTATTAAATCTTCATCTTATTATGGCAGCTTGAATTGATTTATTAAGCTCTGTAAGATAAAAATTCACCAACCTTCATGGTCATAACCATTTTCCTTAAATAAGGGATAGCAGAAGCAAGAGTTACCCTCTAGAGTCTAGAGGCAGGTGTTTTAGAATTGTGTTGGTCTAACCAGCACACACACACACACACACACACATATACACACACACACACACACACACACACACATACAGCCAGGCCTGCTGTCTTATTCCAGGTCAATCCAGTTCCTGGTTGACTGCTGTAGAGCTTAGACATCCAATTGGCCCTATCTTAGCTATTTCAATGAAATACGAGTGTCAAGTTTCTTTGTAATACTTCTAGAATATTTGGTAGGAACTACCCCAGTTTTAGATACCACGTATGTAATGCCATGCCTGTATTAAGGTTATCATCTTATAAAGTTTATTTACCTTTCATACAATACTTTCACGAGTCTGGGTTAGCCTTATCCTTCTCCTAGTAGTGGTTCTTTAGGAGCTTCCATTGACCTTTCTGTCTCATGTTATGTTTCTTAAAGAGATTCAGAATGAAGCCATTTTCAGTTTCTTGATTAAGAGATGGCTTTTAGTCTATTACTTTTACTTACTTTTATCCTCTTAACCGATTGGCTCGTTAGCCGCTTGGGCGATCAGTCACATCTGTTACTTTTCCTTTTCTTTTATCCTCTTCACCAAATGATCGACTCGTTAGCTGCTTGGGCGATCGGTCACGTCTCTGTTACTCACTGTTGGCAAGTACTGGGCATGCACCGGCTCCTGAATGTACCTGAACCTGCTCCAGTGTTGGTCAAGTCTTGTCTTGAAAGAGCTCACACTCAGTGCCGCCACAACACTTTCTGGTAGATTGTTCCAAGAGTTCACAACTCGCACTCCGAAAAAGTTTGCCCTCACAGTTTTCTGGACTTGCGGCTTCTTCAATCCATTGAACATTTTCAACCATCTGACAGTCCCTAGCATATCTCGGGGACCATACAGGGTGACAGTACTCCAGATGGGGAAGCACTTCACTCTTGAAGGTAGTTATGAGGGATGGGCCATCTAGATATCTGGCCTCTAGCCAGGTGGCTTAGATACCCTCTGTTTCCTTGGGTTCATCTTTATTCAGCTGGAACTGACCTCAAAACTCAAAATTATGGATTGACATGGAGTAAAATAGCAGTCACTGGCTGGCTTTGGGGATGTATGTGTTGGTTAAGCAGATGTAGCTCTAAAAGGCTTTTTATCTCTAAAAAGCAACCTTTACACCTAACCATTTTGTAGGAGGATAGTCACTGTAACAAAGAAGGTTAGGCAATTGTTTTGTTGAAAATGTATTAATATATGGATCTGGGTTGCTTTAATATGGTTTAGGCCAAATGACTTGGCCCCTCAATCAAGTAAATACTGAAGTGTAAGAAAAGCCACCTGATTATTGTTTTTGCTGGAAAATGGAATTTGATGATCAATTGTACAATTTTGTGTAAATTTTTGCCTTCTTCTGGTAAGGACAATTCACACAATTCCTTTCCTTACAAAGTCTTCACTACGTATTCAATTCTAGACTTAGTGAAGATTTTTTTTTTCAATGCTCATATGCTTAATCAATTGTTTTTTAAGCTAGAGTTTTATAAGCTTTTTTTTTTACCAAGCTGTTTTGTCAGATATGTTATGTGTGTGAAGCATACCAAAGTTTTGTTAACATTTGACAACATGTCCATTTAGTATGCTAAAGTTTTGTTCTTTGATTGTAGGTTGTTTTAGCCAGACAGCCACAGCCACTGTAGATTCTCAACTCAGTAATTGTACCCTGTGGAAAAGAGCTGCTAGTTTTAAGTGCAGTTGATATTTGCTGATGTATTAAAAGAATTGTTATAAAGTACTGTACTTCATATTCAGTAATTTGATTGCTTTAGCATAATGGACTCCATTTCTTAATTTTTCTTTCAATTCTTATTTTACAAACACTTAAATTACATATGTATTTGACAGGTTGGCTTCAAAGCATTACTTTCATATTATAAAGTCCTTTTTAACTCACCTCAGTGAAGGAAAGGAAGAGATACTACACATACTACCCCAGCATCTGCTTTCACTCTGATTCAGGGGGTCAGTCTTGGGTTCAAAGTTTGCATGATACTGCCTTTGAAAAATGGTGTGTAGCATTCATAATACAGTTTGTCAGTTGACCTAAAGATCAATGTGATACCAAATTAAACATTTACAAAAGATAATTTTGTATTTGTTAAGTTCAGGGGTTCAAAGTTGGTTTGCCACTGAATTCTTAGGCATTTACACACTATGTCTTCTTTCTTTACTTACATTTAAAAAAATTGTATTTTGCCAACTTTCATATACAAGATAAACTACAGTATGTTCAGTAACCTGCATTCATACCTGGTACAGTAGATGGCACATTTTGTGAGTTGTGGCAATTCTGTGAAATCTTATGTAGTTTTCCTAAGTCTGGCTACTATTGTGACATTCGTTAGGGCCATTCTGGGAGTTCTAATACGATGTAAAGAGAAACAGAGTTACCACATCTCTTAAACCTTTCACTACGACATCATGAATTAAGCCGGATATCCTGTGCAGACATTTTCGAAAGATAAGAAATAAATATTTCTATTATTCAAGTACAGTACATATAATGATTTTTTATTTTTTTTTGCCGAGTTCAACTATACATATTTCAATTTGGTAGAAAAGTACTTAACATATAATGCAGTCGCATTTTTGCTTGTCAGGGTGCACATGCCAATTTTAAACCACATGATTGTATACGATACAGCTGCAGCGAAAGGGTTAAAATGCACTCGCCACTGTACCAGGTATAAGTGCAGCCGACTCTACATTTGTTTTTTAGTGTTTAATTATAAAAATTTCCATTTATAATTTTTGATAGAGAGTCCATTGCTTATTGTGTTGGCTGTTACTCTCTGGGCACTAACTTGGAAAGTACATTTAGAATGCTACTCACTGATACTCTGCTTAGAGTATAACTTACTTTGCATTGGTTCAACAGAGGAACAACTGCACTTCCTGGACCTCATAGCCTTCAAATCTCTGCTTTTATCTTCTTTTTTTCTCTTTGTAAAATAATATATTTTCCTTCAACTGCATGACAGAACCCTGGCTATATGAAGAAAAACTTTGTTATTTGCATTGAGACCCTTCATGCTGCTGAGGCCAGCACCCTGGACAATGTGAGTCATAAATTGTTACTCAAATTTTACCTCAGTGATATATTAGCTTTCAATTATCTCCAAATAATACATCAGTCTTCATAAAAAAAATGAGGAAAAATTTTCTGTTTTTGGGATCCAATACTTTTTGGTAATATATTGCACCAAAGTTTAACCTATTTGTAGTTTTAAGTTCTTTTACATTCATTGCTTAGGAAAATTCTGAGGCTAAACAAAATAGTGAATTATAATTTCTTTCATGTTCCAAGTTATATACTGTATTAGGTATTTTATGGACCCTTCTCATTTATCTAAATGCTCTTAGAATTGTGGGAGCAACTTTACTGTACTAGTGGATTTGAGAGGTTAAGTAACTCAGATTCATGCAGCTACAAATAATTATATATACTCCACTGTGAAGTAAAACCTTATAAAATTAAATTAAAGACCTTGTTTTTTTTTGCTATTTTAATAAAATATTAAAAGAATAATGTTTGGAATGGAGGATAAAGTCACCAACCCTCAGACATGAGGTTACTTTATTTGATTTAGTAACAGAATATGTAAAATATATTACGGGGGTCCCCCCAAGTTCGTGGATTTTTATTTCGCGGTACTATATTATTCGTGGATGACACCCTGGATATACCCAAGAATGTCTGTGGGTAGTTTTAAAGTTACTGACATTTTTGCGGGGGCAGGGAGCCATTCGTTATAGAGACAGTAATTTCCTTTACCTATATTGTAAATATGTGTGTGTGTGTGCAGACACACACAAAACGCATACAAATAAATAATAATGGGAAAACACTCACACAAATAATCGGAAACAAATTTATTAAAAATGTGAGTCTACCCTCAAGTCCGTGCTTTGTTAATAAAGTAATAAAGCGCAGACTTGAGGGTGGAACTATCAAATTTTTAATAAATTTGTTAATGATTATTTGTGAGTGTTTTCCCATTGTATTATTTATTTGTGTGTGTGTGTGTGTCTACACACACACACATACACATACAATATATATAATACAGGTAAAATAAATAATTGTCCTAAGGGCAAACACATAAAGGGAATATACATTTCTTTGTACACAAATAAAAATGTAACCCCCTCCCGGTCCGTAATGTTATTTGCGGATTTGGCGATTCGTGGCCATTTTGAGAACCTAACCCCCGCGAATTTCGAGGGCCCCCTGTACAAAACAAGACTTGAAAATTACATTATATATAGTAAAAAAATAAAGAAAACTTGAGAAACTGAAATCTTTAAATTGGTTGGTCTCTGGATGACAGGAAGCATGTTCTGCACGTCTGGTAGGGCAGGTAACTGCTTGTGCAAAGGAACTGTGACATGAGCCAAGATACAGTAAGGTCCCACTTATTGAATCATAAGAGTTCTTGAAAAGTGCTCATTAGGTAAATTCCTGCTTTCCATGGGATCTCATGTTAAAAGCTGAGATGTGCTCTCGCCCAAAAATATTTTTCCTATAACCCCATAGTATAAACTTAGATGTATTCAGTGGTGAACACACCTGTATTGGAAACAGTTACTTAAGTAAAAGTACTGTTACTCTTGAGAAAAAGTTCAAGGAAAAGTAGAAGTACTAATGTTATTTAAAGGAAAAGCAAAATGATAGGTATGTAGGATGTTCCGTATCTTAAATCTCACAAACCATTCTGGACTAGCAAATAAATGTTCACTTCAGCACTGTCACCACCTTTTTCTTTTATGTCATCAAATAGTCTTGGCTATCTTCATAATCACCAGATGACACAGAAGCATGTTGCTTTGATTCTGCATCTCTATCCAAGAACCAAACAATCTCCATATTTTCCGTCTCATCACTGTGACTGAGACAGTTGCTTGGCACTCTGGGGTTTCACTAAGTTTGCTCTAGTTATAATTTTGTCAGCTTGGATGTTGATTATGCACACTGTTGATGCCACTAACCCCAGAGCTCACACTTGTCAGCAGATTCAGTCTTCATGGTACAGTCACCCAAAAAGGTCCTGTCACGAACCATGAACCCCAAGATTCAGACTCTTGAATCCGAAGCATTTATGGACAGAATAATGTATCAGTGTCTACTGCTTCGGGTTCATGAGTCTGAATCGTGGTTCGCAACAGGACTTTTTTGGGTGACTGTACATCCAGTTTCATCTCTAGGGTGATGGTGTTCCTCTTCATCTTTGGAGTTGCACTGCTCGTAGTGCTATTGTGTTCTTTGAACTCGTTGTTGGGGTTGGTCATAAAGATATGAGAAATGAGTAAGCAAGGGCGATGCATGCTCCACGATGCAGAGAACATGATGATGAAAAAAAGCTACCACGTTGTGTAGGCTCACTGGCTAGCCAGGTTGGGTCAGCCTGCAACCGACTTTGCCTCAGAGCACAGTACAGTACTGTATAGAAAACAAGTCTGTTAGTACTTGAGCCTGGCTGGCTACTCAACTAATAACAAAGTATGATTCACCTCACCCCATGAATGATAATGTGAGCTGGCTCACTAGTAATATGCTCGTTAAATCCAATACAAGTTTGTTCATGAGTTAATATACCCTAAGACACTAATCCTATTAAACCGGATTTTCGTTTTCAGTTGCTCATTCAGCAGAACCTTACTGTATGTGATAATTGCCCCTCTTGTGTTTAATTTAAATTTGGCTGAGAATTTTATGAGAAATTAAAATTTTTACTAGAAGTTTGCAATGAATATTTAACCCTTAAGCCCAGGTTAGGGTGCCGCTAGTAGTACCCCCCACGTGGGGGTAAATCGAGAAAAATCAAAACATTTCCAAAAATAATTTTTAACCTTTTTTTTTATATGATTAAACAATAAAACTAAAAAAAATAAATAAAAACTATATATTGACCATCTAGAAACTTGCCTGGCAGTGCTGAGGGAGGGACAATGTAGGGATATAAGGGGACATTGTTGTTTTGATAGCTGACCCTGTGGTCACCTATGCACTTACCAGCTATTTTTAGCTTGCCTTTGTGTCTGTGATGGCCAGTAAAGCATATATTTACTGGTCATAATACTTATTTGCTATTAATAATTCATTTAGAGCATTTTATTTGCATTATTTTTCATAAAAAGTGCTTGGCAACACTAACGCAGTTGGTCGCCAGGCTGTCTGGCTGGCTTTGTGTTTGGTAGAGCAAGTAATGAATAAAATAATAATAATTCCACAAATAAATACATTTATAACATAATCATGGCATTATTTTCCAGTAATACTACATTACAATACAACTACACTTCTTTCAGCAATATTACTTTAATACAATATGATAAAATGGACAAACAAAAGTAGGTAATTACGTTCAGGAAGGTTCCCTCTTGGCAGAGCGTGTGGTGTGACAGGCAAATAGTCACACTGGAACCTGATAACCCATGCTGGGCATTTAAACACTGGTGGTAAATGGCGCACAGCTTAGTACGTCACCCGGGGCGTAAGGGTTAATAAAAAATTATTTACATATTTGCATTTTTATTATTTGATTACAAGATAGATTAATTTATTTGTACAATGAGTCATATCTAAGTTTGAATCATATCAACATAAATTGTACTTGAAATACAGACAGTCCCCGACTTACGACGGGGTTAGGGACCCAAATCCAGGTCTTAAGTCGAAAATGCGAAAATAGTACATAGAAAATCTAAAATGGGTGTCTCTTTTTCTTCTCATCACCACAAAACTCTCACTTTTAAGCTTGCCAGCCATTTTAAAGGGAATTACAAACGAGAATTTTGTCAGTACACAGCGCCATCACTAACCTCGGGACTCGAAAATACGTAATTAGAAAAAATTTTGGTACGACTGGGGTGGTCGTAAGTCGAGGAGTGGCTGCATGGTTCCGTGGCAGCTACTCAAAGTCTTGTGGACAGTATATTTATCCATTCACTAGCTGATGAGTTGGATTTTTGAGTAGCCTGTGATTAGAAGAACAAAATTTTTAAGATGAAAGCCAGTTCCCTCCTGACTATTAAAATTGGGGCTTCACTCAAAATGGTGAGTGAAGAGTAGTAAAAGTTGGTGCCTATTAGGAATGGAGCGCATCTAATTAATCATCATGAAGGCCAGTTCAGTTCAGGCGGCTTGTTGAATACATAGTAGTGAGCAGGAGTCAGATAGATGCATATTAACTACAGTATATAATGAAAAAAGAAAAGAAAAAATTCGAAGAAACCTTCATTGTTTCACTAAAAAACATATTAGTATATGAAGAGAATTTATGCATAAAAATCAAGAAGGTCCCTTTCACTTTTTTCAAGTCATACACTGAAAATTAACCAATATCGTACATTTCACGTAACTATTAGACTGTTCAGTAGTTAGTTAGTGTGTGTTTGTGTGTAATATGAAATGCTTTATAGCTTTATCCTTAACTAGTTAGAAATTTCCTGTAAGTCATAATCTGCTATTAAGTGGTGAGGGTATAATTACTAGTTCTTATTTCTTAGTATCATTAACCTGAGATTCATTGATTATGATTATAACAATTTCATGCTGTATAAAGTTTAGGGTTTTTAAGTACCAATAATTTTTTGTTTTTTTTCATATTGATTTTGTGTTTCTAATTTTAAAGTAATAGACTCAGGTTGTCATTTCTGTACTCGGTACATTAAATTAATTTTTAGAATACTTTAAGATGAATATGTTAATGTATATTGTTTGAGTTGAACTGTTTTAACTTGACATTATTCACTGTAGGCTCACAGACTGACAGGAGAAAAGCTCAAGATACGGGAGGTAGTGACTATTGATATCGCCAACGATCCTGTCAAGACATCTGACTATAAACCTAGTGAAGATCCAACTAAGTTTAAATCACAGAAAACTGGTCGGGGTCCTTTGCAAGGACCACAGTGGTGGAAGAAGGTACAGTATTGTATACTTCTCAGCTCATAAATTTGGCTATACAGGGGGTCCCCGGGTTACGAACAGGTTCTGTTCTTAAATCGGATTTGTATGTAAGTCGGAATACATGATATGTGCATACCGTACTTACAGAACAATGTTTAAAATCCCACTATATCATAGCATAAGTCCTAATATACATCTAAAGTCACTTGCTTTAAGAGAAAAGAAGAAATAGAATGACAAGATACAGTAAGTGAAAGTAAAAATAAGTCATCAGGTAAATAAAATACTGTAAATTTCAAGTTTAACCCTGATTGTATCTGTGGGTGTTCGTAAGTCGGGGACCCCCTGTACTGCATTTGTCTATGAGAGGAGTAGAAAAACGAGCAAGAATGGAAGTATTGGAGAAATGACACACAAGAAGTAAGGGGCATGGTTGTGTTTGAATAACTTGAGAACATGACAGTGGAATTTGGGGATTGTGGTGCTAGTGAAGAGTGAAACAACAGTGATAAACTAGAAATCTTGGGGCTGTTTTGGAAAGGAAGTACTGTACAGGGTGTCCACATTGAAATGAAAAAACCTTGATGCCTTATAAATTTGTCTTTAATAATGCAAACAAAGGAATACTGTACTGCATTCACATAGTTCATGATCAGTATGCTTGCATTTCATTTGGTGTATGGGTACATATCATTAGGGTATGTTAGGGTAGACATTAAATATGTACACCATTCATAGCACAGACTAAATCACAATGGTAATAAATTTCCCTCCACACATTTTTTAACATCACAGGAGTTATGGAGGTCACTGTTGCTGTGATGCTCTCTTTCAGGTGAAAAATATCCTGCACCTTTGTAGAGTACACTTTGGACTTCATAGAACCCCAAAGAAAAAAAATCGAGCGGGGGAAGACAGGCAATCTTGGTAGATAGGAAATGGGTCCATCCCTACCTAGCTAGTGATATGATGCCCAGGCATCAAGGAAGGTGGCTTCCATAACCCCCTGAGATTATATTTATTAGAACTTTGAAATGTATCATATTAAATAAAATTTGAACTTCTGGTGGGAAATTGGGGTTATGGGGTTGGGCTTATATATTTTTGTCAAAACCCCCAGAAAGTATAAATTTAATTTACCATTAAGCCACTGCATATATGCAAGATTTATTCCCATTAGTTGCAATAAGCTTGATAAACAATGATGGAACATTGCTGTTAACAGTCTTGGTCATGTTATTTAACATTTCAACCTTTTCTTGGGTGTTAAATGAGGATTCCTTTTCTTTCACTTATTACTTGAGCTTCTAAGTGCACCAGCTTTACACTTCTGGCCAGGAAAAGATGAACTTTTTGAAAGACAAGGCAGATATTGTGTTAAAATGCAGTGAAGATAGGATACCCTGTTACTACACATTAGATTACAACTCCGTTGTTTGACAATGTGAACAACCAAGGATTGCTAAGGAGCACTTGACCATTACACACCCTGACAGCTTGGGGTAAGTACTCCAAACAATCTGTGGTAGAGTTTGCTTACACACACACACACACACACACTATACGTTACAAACTTGTGAACCCAGTGGTTGGAAATATTTGTCAAAATTTATATAGTACTGTACAGTGGTCCCTCGATTAATGAACAGTCCAATTAACAAAATTTCAGTTAACGAATTAGCTCCCATAAGGATTTTCAGTTCCATTAACGAACAAAACTTCGATTAACGAAAGCCTTACGAGAAACACGCTTTGTTGTGTGAATCAGCTGATCAGCTAGTCCGCCAATACAGTAATTGGTTCTATGTTTACATTCGTTTCCAGTGGAGTAAATATTAAGAAAGTTGTGCTCATGAATATTTTTGCATTTTTTATACTGTATTAAAATTATTGGTCATTCTGAAATTTAGTTAACATATTGATAATGTACAGTGCAGAAATTATTATGAAACATGAAGAAGGCATTAGAACCAATGCACTCTGTAAAGAATATGGCATGTCATCATCGACTGCCTCTACAATCAGCCGTTTCATATGTAAACAAAGCTACCGGGAATTCAACACTCGCATCAAAGTAAGTAAAAATGTAGTATTCTATTGCTTTTTATTTATTATTATACAGTATACTGTACAGTACAATACTATATTTAGTTTATATTTAATTTTTTTTAATTCTATTATCGGTATACAGTACTTTGTATGTACTTTTTCTGTGAGTTCGAACCAATTACCCAATATCCCATTGAAATAATAGATTCAGTTAACGAAATTTGCGGTTAACGAGTGACTCTGTGGAACCAACTGTCTTCGTTAATCGAGGGACCACTGTACAGGTAATGGTATGCATGTACAGTAGTATGATAATTTGATTCATAAATATTAGAATCATGAGAATTTTGGGGACCACTGTATGGGTGGGAATATCTCCCTTATGTACAGTAAGATCTCATATTTTGCGCGATTTCATTTCGCAAACTTAGCTGTTACCCATATTATCGTAGTGGTAGGACCTTGTGAGTGGTTTACCATGTTACCATCACCACTCTTGACACGCTAAACTGCAATATTTAAGAGGTAAGAATTTTATATCTGGTGCTTAAGACGACCCCCTAACTTTGGGTTGATTTTTTTAAGGTTCAAATTCCGTCTTATAGGCCGAGATATACGGTACTGTATGAAAAGAATAAGTAAAAAGAATGTTTCGCAGTGAGGACTAATAACGGTTTACACCAGTGCGCTCTGTTTACATCACGTGATCGGTTGAATCACGCTGTTTCTGTCGATTTCTCTCTGATTTTTGCTTTTTCTCCAATTTTGTTGTTGTTAGCAATGAATATGGAAAGACAAGGTAAGAAGAATGTTTCTAAGAAGCTTTCTGCCGATCGAATTGCCGTCCGGGCTGCTATTGTGTGCTTTTTTGGGTGGTGCTACCACCTGTCAAGTCAGGATAATGGCCTCTACCTCTACTGGGGGTTCTACTGGTGCTGGTGGGACAGACTCATCTAAGCGGCCAAATAAGGAAAGGGAGAAGTGGGACTATCATAAGGGAGTTAAGTTTGCCAAGTACTCGATGCAGGATAACCAGCGTGTGATTAAGTTACTTGAGGAAGGCCTAAAAACTAGTTTCCAGAAAGCACATTCAGGTCAATAAAGGCAGAATTTGTATCATTTGGAGGTTATAAATGGGAAAATCGGAGGTTGATGTAAAGTCGCCAGTTTATATTGTTATTTTTCCCATTAGTTAATGTATTTGCATTTGGCGAATTTGAATTTGGTGTAATTTTTCCCAGTCTATATTACTTGCACAATACAAGATCTTACTGTATATTATGTTACTGTCCTTAGTCAGGTGTTATAAAAATTCACCTCGGTTTTTACTCCAAAATTGTTTAAAATTTGGAATGTCAGTCTTCTCAAAACTTATGAATTATTATCGTAGTGTATTATAATTGCAAATTGAATATTATCTGAAATTTTAATTGTGGCATAAATCAACTGCTATAGTAGAAGATGGCTGGAATTGCTAACAGTATTCTCTCGCCTCATTCTCAGAATGAACGAAGGGCATATTGAGGATAGACATTATTCCTTTGGATTTTGGCCACCTTGTACTATAGTGGGAATAGGCTCGAAGGATTTAGGAAAATTACAGTACATATTTTCATCTTTCTCTACCTTCAGTGTGATCCAGTGATGACTTGCTACAAGTTGGTGACATGCGAGTTCAAGTGGTTTGGGCTTCAGTCACGTATAGAAAAGATAATCCAGGATGTTGAGCTCAGACTATTTACAAACTTTCATAGGTAAGGTGGTTGATGATGACCTAAAATGAATTAGTACTGTTATGTTCGTTGTGTAATTGTATGAATGTAAAGAATATAGGTTTGGGAAAGATTTGTTTGGTAGTCAGAGAAAGGAGATAGCTATCTGCTTATTAGACTGATTGTAATTGTGTATTGATGGATTGTTGACAAAGTTAAACTTTATCAATATTGTATTAATGACTTGGAGCTTGGTCATCAAGGGTCTGCAGGTACTAGGAGTAAGAAGGAAGGACAGGGAAGGAACTACTTAAATATTTTTTATTTTTTTTTTTTTTAATAGGAAGATTACCATTAAAGGTAATGTTTGATAAAGATCCAGCAGAAATTACAAAGGATTAATTCTGGATATAGATTATAAATTCTCCCAAGAGTATACAGTATAGTCTGCATTTACGCAGTCAATTGAACCCATGGAGACCCGCGTAAAACGAGAAACGCGTAAATGAAATAACAGAACATAGGGGATTAATTGAAATAGAGACTGGGCCGACCCCCAAACTCCACTTTTTCCGACACAATACGTACGTTGTAGTAAAAATAACATCTTAATTTTATGATGGTATGCAAGCACAATTAATAATTAAGAGAAATATCAATAACATTAGGATTTTTAACACTTACATTAGTAGAAAAGCTGGGTTGGCACACGTGGATGGCGGCTGGTTCCGAGGCAGAGGGCAGATTAGTTGCCCTCCGGTGAATCACTTTCACTACTCGCAGAGGTTTGCAGGGCATACCAGACAAACCCCTCAAAGTCCATATCCTCACTATCACTGACTTGGGCTGGCTGTGGTTGTGGTGGGTTGCGGGCGAGGAAGTCCTCAATACTACGTTGACGACTAGCATTGATGTTGTCGAGATAGATGTGGATATACGGCTCCATAAATTTCGACAGATGGTTATTAGACACTTCATACCGATGCTTGACTGAGTCGTTGTCAAGGACGAGCTTAATTTTCTCCCCCAACTCGATGATTTCCTTCACATTATCATGGCTTGGTCCAGGTAATTCAAGGTTTTACTCAGGTGGTGGGGGTCCCGCGGAAGCCATTGTGAGAGGAATAGCGGGCACAAGAGAGAACTGTATACTTGGACTGAGAACAATGAGACAGGCCCAGCTAGGTCAGCGACTTCTACCCTCTGGTGGCAGGGCACGTCATGTTACATTAGACCAATCACAGCTAGCGGCGGAGGGAATGCGTGGGTGGTAAGGATGCGTGGCCCAATCACAGTCCGATATGTCATATGACGTCAGCGTTAACGGTTTGGGTTTGCCTAATGCGCACCACTCACCGCACCGCTTCCCACATATGGTCAAGAATGGACCGCGTGGGTAAAAAATGGCGCGGTGGTCTGGACCTCTCCAGCCGCTCGCCGCGTAAATGACCAAATTTACCACGTAATTAAATCTTTTTCATTCTGGCAAGGCACTGCGTAAATGACCAAACGCTTAAACAAAAACCGCGTAAATCCAGACTATACTGTAATATAAAGTTAGAGGCTGCTATGAGTGATTAAGGTCTTTGTTCAGAGAGGGCTAGATGTTGCAGATTATTGAAATCCTTGTTAAAGGGGACTAGAAGTGTTTTTCTCTTTTTTTCCTCAGGCAAGTGTTTTGTTGGATGGATCGGTGGTATGGCATGAACATGGATGATATTCGACGATTGGAGGACAAAACAAAGGAGGAACTTGATCAGGCAAGTTTACTGTCATCATCTTATATACAAGGTCTTCTAGCTTAATCCATTCCTCCTCCCACTCTGTCTGTTTGGGATCACTCATAACATGTAATACAGTAATATGATCTTGACTGTGAGAAGAAAACTGTACAAATATAAGGTTTTTATTTTTATTTATTTGGTAATTTTATTATTTATGTAATTCTACAATGAACAAAAGTTTTATCTCTTATTTTAGCATTATTTCTTGTTTGTTAGGAAGTATATTTGGCAATCAGAAAGATAACCTTTCATTACATTAGATGACAAGGGCACTAAATGATAAAGTCATCTGTGGAAAAGCTCCCAGCAGTGGACAGGTTCTGCATGTATTAGTTTGGTTTTCATACTTTTTATTGTATTAATTTTTTTCTTCTATTTGCAGCAAAGACAGATTGGGGAAGTACGAGGTACAAAGGATGATTAGACCTGGAGTAGCCTTACTCATCTCATGACACTGCAGTAACAAACCCTGTATGTGCTGTAACCCTCTAGTCTGCAGAGGAGCTATATAAAGCAGACAAGCAGTATGTTCAGATTTGTATTAAGTCCTTCTCTATAGTATAACAGTTTAGAACATTACAAATATGCTGAAATAATAAGAAAATCAGTATTTTTCTGACCAAATGAAAAAGAAGCCATTCTTATGATTAAGAGCAAAGAAACAATTTTGGTGTGTACTTTGAAAGTTATTACTTAATTATATCAATGAGGAAAACAAGGTAGTCAGTGCATCATAACCCTCCTGGCTAGTGTCTCTCACCTCTTATTCCTAACATGATTGTAGTATAATAGTGAAGTAAGAACTGTAAAGGTGATACATACTGTAGATTGGCCTGGATACACTATTCAAGAAGGGCAGGCCATAAGGGAGGAATGGGCAGCTAGTCAAAGAAACTAGGAAACATAATTTTGGACTCGTAGTAATCCATGACTGTGAAGTAGAGACAACTGCATGCCTGTAGGAAAAAAATATCCAATGTTGCAGCTAATCAGAATACATTTGTAAATGGGATCATATTAAAGTTTGGCAATTTCTGTCAATGTCATTGTCTGTTACATGTAGCTACTGTGCAATGATTTTTGTGTGATAGATTCTTTTCAGAGTTTTAGGTAAGTTGCTCCTGGAAAATTTCCAAATTAACAATACTTTTGACAATTTTGGGTTAACATTTCTGGGCCTCTGGTGCAATTATTTTGTGTGTAAATATTGATCCCCCAAATTGTGTGTATGCACCTTTATTATGAAGTCAATCCTTTTAAATCAGTATACCCATGAGGAGGTATATACTGGTGTACTCAACCATTTTCATACATATGTTTACACACACACACACACACACATACATACATACATACATACATACATACATACATACATTAAACATAGTATGTCTCATTTTGTGCCTGAAGAGTGATGGCTATGCATGAAGACTCAATTAAGCTTTAAGCCAGACAAAACTATTGTAGATGATAAGAAAGCTTGAGCATTCACCCTATACTCTGTTCATGGCAATTTATGGGTTAGTGACCCTCATGTGTGAAGGGTTAGCTAGTCCTAGATTTTGATGTATCAGTGACAGACTTTGTCCACACCACTGACAATAAATGAATGCCCTTCCAAAACTTGATACAATATAGAATAAGTGTCTAATTTTGAATATATACATATATAAAAGGACTTTTAGCTGTTATAATCAAGACTGTTATTGACCAAGACAAATTTTAATTACATACATGAAACTGGTACAGGTTTTACCTCTCTAGTCCGGCATTCTGTGGTCCGGAAACTCCCGTGATCCGGAACGATTTTAGTTTGTCCAATAGGTAGACAGGCAGTTTTTTTTAATTTTTTTTTAGGTTTTTTTTTTTTTTTTACTTATCTAAATTATTATTATTATTACAGGAGTATTAAGTTTTTGCCCCTCAGGCCCCAATGTGGGTCAGTGACCTGTGCCCGGGTGGGCTAATCCCCTTAAAAAAAAAAAAAAAGCCGCGGGAAATTAAGGTTTGTTTACATCTGGCAGTTCGGCTGTCTCTCTCTCTCTGCTTGTCTATACAGAGTACAACATTTAACCCTTCAATATATATGAGCAGTAAATAAGTGTTGCTTTCATATTCTTATGTAGAGTAATGACAATATATTTTCACATGTGCGCACTTACATACGAGCAGTCTCACTTTTTTTTTTTACCATTAATGGTTAACTACTTATATTGTTCCATTTATTAACATTAAATAACATTACAGGTACTTCAAGCAACCATATTCATTTTTTACATTAATTTTACTACAGCTATACTCAGGGTCTTTTTTTCTTCAGTTTTATATGTAGAACCAATCAGTCACTGGTTTCGTAAGCTTTAACATAAACAATGCCGGCAGCCGTCTCGTCTCCTCTAATATTCCACGTATTATTAATAAATTGTATTGTTAATTTTGCACACACGTACATTACAGTAATTCAATAAAAACAAATTCAGAAACATTAATTAAAATATATACGAACAGTAAATAAGTGTTGCTTTCATATTCTTATGTAAAGTAATGACGATATGTTTTCACGTGTGCGCATGCGCACTTACATATGCGATCTCTCTTTTTCTTTACCATTATCGTTAGCTACTTCTATTGTTCCATTTTTAACATTACTTAAAACAACCATATTAATTTTACTACAGCTACAACCAAGGTCTTATTTTCTTCAGTTTTATATGTAGAACCAGTCAGTCACTGGTTTTGTAATCAACGAAAACAATGCTGTGTCATTTCCTCATGTGTTTTAATATTCTACATATTATTAATGAATTGTATTGCTCATTTTGCACACATAAACATTAATTCAACAAAAAAGACATTCAGTAATAAACAATAATGAATCTTTTGTACATAAGAGAAATGACTCTGTTTACATGATTATGCACATAGTCTGCACGTTGGCGGGCCGTTCAAACCGTTGAAATTCAAGTTTTCGCCGTCAAAATTTTTATTTATTTATTTTTTTGTGTGTTCCAATAAAATACGTTAAAAATTAAAAACTCGCGAAATTTGAGAAGCTACTATACGACATTTAACCCTTCAATATGTCTTCAAAGAGACCATGACGCAGAGAAAGTGGTGCTAGTGCTTCCAGGCATAAGCACGAGTCACTATCTATCCAGGAAAAGGGTGAATTTCCATGGTCCGGCACCGGTCAGGTCCCAAGGTTGCCAGACTAGAGAGGTACAACCTGTAATTGCAGGATAAAAGACATAACTATTGGCCAGAATGAGCTACCAGGTACTAAACTAGTGCCTATAAATAGTTTGTGATAACAAACGCCCCCTGCAGCATAATTAATACTGTACTAACATGTGATACATTCCATATTATGATGGTTTCAGCAAGAGTAAGCTTGAGTGGATAGCAGAATGGTAAGATATTTTTTTTGTAGCAGATTTTTTTTTTTTTTTTTTTTGTGACTGCAGATTTTGGTAATAGAGTTAAGTGGTTAATAGTGTATAAATTTTTCTCAACATCTGCAAGGTGAAAATATGTATTGCATGGATAGCCGAGTGAGAATCTATGTGTGGTCAATACATTAAGTAATAATAATCAAATTGAGTGGCATTTCTCGGTGTATTGTTGAGGTGCTGCTTCAAAGGTGACAAGTCACTTGGGTTCCATTCATAATAGGTCCCAACACAAAGTGCAACCATTAGGCTTCAGACTCAGTCCAAGTCCTAGTGGTTAGGTTTGGGCCTATGAAGAGAAACCCATCTGACCTGGCAACCATTTTGAATTGGTAGAGATTTTCATTGTTGAATTATTGTTAAGGTGGTTATTTAATTCAGAAAACCTGTAGTGATTGTTGTGTATTCTGGTTGCTTTTGATAACTTTATAAATATTAACGAAAGTTTTATCTTATCATTTATGATAATGTAAAAATTAATGGCCGCAAAAGAATGTCAAATACACTGGTGATGCACCACGACATATTGATTGTTACTGATGTGTCTTGGGCTGCATGGTTATTATTTGAGTAATTTTATAATGTACTAAATAACAGTGTGAAAAAGATGTTAGTCATCATTTGACAGGATGTGAATATAGTACAAGGCTGAGGTCAAACTTCAAAATATTCTGCTGTTCTTTCTAGAGTTCAGGAAGGAATTAATCCTCTGAGGACAATGGTTTATAAATTTTAGAATAATGTTTATATTACTTAAGGCTGAGGGATTAACTCTTTGACTACAAAAGTTCTCTTGGATGATATAACATCTCAAAGATGATTGTTATACCCTTAAGAATGATAAGCCATTCTCCTCAAAGAGTAAGATTCACTATAATTGACACTGACATTTTTTCCCTTTCATAAATTTGAATACCAACCAGTGGCATCAGTTTCAGATCAAAGGATTGTGACATAACAGATAACACCAAACCAATTTAATTCTATGTTAACCCAGAGGTTGTGAGGCAAGGGGTAAAAACAGTCAAGCAAGTGCCCTGTTAAGATGCAGTACTTCTTATAAGTCATTCAGAGAAATATTGTTTCTTAGCAAATGAAATTAGTCATACAGCAAATATAAACTTGGTCTGCACCAGTAAACTTGATAACTATTTGGGGCCTTTTGGGCCCTAAATCTAACAAATATAACATTAAGAATGAAAAAAAAAAAACAGGCTTTGACTGTTTGTTCTTCAATCTGGCCACCTTACATTTTAGTGAGAATAGTCCTGGGAGAGCAAAAAGACAAAAAAAATTGTTTGCCGGTAAAGTATACAAGTTTTTTTTTAACCCATTAATGCCTAGTGCTATGTTTTCTTTATACTTGAAAGATGGTGATGTAAGGAGAAGTATCATGTTCTAAGGACTGATTGACAAATGTAATGAATTTGTCACTTTCTATTTGGTATTTTGAGTGGTGGCATGGGCCATATTGGGCATGTTGTAGGAAGTCCCTTCATTATGAGAGTCTAACTTCAGAACACCCAGTCCCCCACACATATACTGGTAAATGAATCTCCATGTAGTCTTGAAAATTTTAAGTTGACAAAATAAATTCTGAATAATATAAAAATTCCATTTTTACAAAGTTAAAAGAAATGAATGCATCTAGAATGTGTTATAATTTTATATAAAATGAGTCCTCATATTAAATATTGGTTTGAAGATTTTACATTTCTGATTGCCATTTTTGTTTTTAATACAAGTACAATATAACCAAATAAAAGTAAAATAATAAATCAGGCTAATAAAAAAAAAAAAGAAGAATGATATAGACATGTGCTACTTCCACGAGTGGGCGTGGTTTTGGGGAACCGATAAGTCCAGCTGCCAGATTTACAAATCACACACAAACCTACTTTGATAGACCTAGCTTGCACATGTATGTCTCTGCCCATACATAAATAATTTTGTTTCATAAAACATGGATAAGATTGGTGCTTGTGATAATCCTGTATCAAAGAAAAGAAAAAAAATTAACCCCATGTGTATACGGTCCTCTCTGAGCTGATTAAAATTGTTGGTGTTGACCAAATAAAATAGATGTGGCATCCCTGTAGTGAAGGGGTTAAAAGGTGAAATTTTTTATCATAAAGCATTCAGAGGAAAGAGAAGTGTCCAGTACTTGCTGACAGTCATAACCGATTGCCCAAGGGGCTAATTAGCCATAAAGTAGAGAAGAGGATGAAAGTAATACAGATTGCCAACCTGTTTGGTTTAAATTGTTTGATGATTGGAACAATAATCAGATGTAATTTAAAATGTAATTCTCTTTCATTTATATAAATATTTTGTTATTTTTGTTGTTGTATTACAACAGTATTACCTACTATACCCTTTCCATGCTAAGCTGGCCCGTAAGCCCTGCCCCTCGTCTTTAGCTACAAATAGCCGATTGGTTCCCCTGAGCGTTTTGCCTCCCCCCGGACTGCGTTTATATGTATCGAACTTTTATGATAAATATTTAAAATCTTCTAACATCCTCTCTGAAGTGCTAATGCCTTGAAATCATTTGCATTTTGATAGTTCAGATATTTAACAATACCTTAGATAATAACAGGGGTGCTTCCCAATTGTAAACACATTTAGTTTGAATTTTCTATGAACCAATCAGCTACAGTACTTGTGTTAGTATAGAAAAGGGGTGTGGCATATGGGCCAAGTTAGCATGGAATTACTATAGTACAGTACTCAATTGCTCCATTTTAATTATGGCTTGAATAGGGTTTTGTGGTCTGGCTTAAAAATGCAACTACTACTGTACTTATAAGACTGTGTGTGTAAGAAATTGAGTTCAGAGTTCTGTACAAACGAAATTTTGGAACAGAACTTAATTATAATCTGGGGACTTCCTATATTCTGCCTTGTGTGGCAAAACGTGAGTATCGGGATATGAGGTCACATTGTCCCTTGTTTGAGCTACTGTACACTTCTTAATATAGTGAAGTATATTGTGCTTGAACAGACTTAAAAGCTTCTTCCTTTGAATTAATTCATTCCCAACAAATAATTATAAATATTTAAGTTCTTCCAAAATAAACTTTTGCGTCTTCTTGTGTTCAAGCATCGTGTGTTGAATGAGGAATGTCTCTTCTTAGTCACGTTTGTTAAGTTCTATAATAAAGCAATTTTAGCATAGCATTTACAATCTTGTTTACTTCATTGAAGATACTAAAATTGCCTACCATGAGTTCAATATTCTTATAGAGGGAAAACATAATTCAGGCATTAAAATGCTAAATTGTGTACAGATGTAACTAGAAACAATTAACAGTACTCCACCATAACTGTTAAGTTACTTCAGTGCAACGGGAATAACACGGTCTGTCTCACTGTTCAATTGCCTCTATATTTTTTGTATATCTACCTGTATATCTTTGCTCAGTATTTATCAGTCTACAAGTCTTATCTATTTATCAATTGCAGGTCAAATGGGTCCTATTCTTGAAAGGCTCAAAGCTTACCAGAAATTGGGACCCATTTGCATTGATACTTACTAGGACTATAGCTCATTTAACCTGTCACCTTTCTTTAAAATTTATATATACCTGTACAGTATGTTTGTTGACTTTATTCCATTCTCACATAATTTGGGTTGACCAAATGCCTTCAGCCTCACATGACAAGGTAAAGACAATCAGTATTAATTTGCGTCCTTTATTGTTTTAGTTGAATGAAGTGTTCATTTATTTGCAATAAAATATATTTACTCGGTTGATTACTGGTATTTCTAAAATTAACATGAATAAAAATTATGTAAAATGGTACCTTTTACAAGATGTTAATTTACTAATATGAAAGGAGGTTGAGGGAATACTTGTTGATGAAGATATGTTGGCATCTCTTTTTTTTTAAGCATGTGTTTTAGAGAAGCAATGACACGCAAACATATAGTATTAACATAAAAATTACCCACATCTTATATTCTCTAAACAACAGGGTACTATATATATATATATATATATATATATATATATATATATATATATATATATATATATATATATATATATATATATATATGCTGATAACCACAAGGAAAGAAGAAAACACGAAGTTCCCAAGCGCTTTCGTGTAATTCACATCTTCAGGGGTGAGTACAGTCTGTACTCACCCCTGAAGATGTGAATTACACGAAAGCGCTTGGGAACTTCGTGTTTTCTTCTTTCCTTGTGGTTATCAGCATATACCTAGATCACGCGCACCTACAGTGATTTACTTGCATGTATATATATATATATATATATATATATATATATATATATATATATATTAAATGTAAATCCATAATGAAGACATGGATAAGATAAATCTTGATAAAATCACACAGGGAAAAGAGAAACAATGGTGCTCTATTGTTTCTTTTTTCCCTGTGTGATTTTATGAATATATATATACAGTCAACCCTCGCTTTACGCGGTCCCACATAACGCGTTTCCACGTTTACGCGGTACCCTGCTGAAACCGGAATGCTCAATTTCCGCGGTGCCTGTACCCCTTTACGCGGAGAGCGGCGCGAGCAGGGTGCGCACAAGGTCGCCCAATCATCAAAACATTACCGAGTTCTTCACCCGCCACCCACCACAGCCAGCCCAAGTCAGTGATAGTGATAATCATAGTGAGGATATGGACTTATATGGACTTTGAGGGGTTTGACAAAGAGGCCCTGCAAGCCTCTGTGGTAGATAGTGATACAATTGATACAAGTGATACAGGTGAGGGCCAATAATCTGCCCTCTGCCTCGGAACCAACCCCCCAGCCCCGTGTGCCCAGCCATCTTTTCTACTAATGTAAGTGTTAAAAAACCTAATATTATTGATATTTCTCTTAATTATTAATTGTGTGTGCATACCATCATAAAATTAAGAAGTTATTTTTACTACAACGTAGGTATTGTGTCTGAAAAAGTGGAGTTTGGGGGTCGGCCCGGTTTCTATTTC
Source organism: Homarus gammarus (assembly GCA_958450375.1). NCBI lineage: Eukaryota > Metazoa > Arthropoda > Malacostraca > Decapoda > Nephropidae > Homarus > Homarus gammarus. The sequence goes on from CAUDMG010000281.1 coordinate 1,811,674, forward strand.
AATTAATCCCATATGTTATGTTGTTTACGCGTTTCTCACTTTATGCGGGCTGCCGTGGGTTGAATTAACCGCGTAAAGTGAGGGTTCACTGTATACAGCATAGTCTCGATTTACGCGGTCAATTAAACCCGTGGAGGTCCGCGTAAAACGAGAAAGGCGTAAACGAAATAACAGAACATATGGGATTTATTGAAATAGAGACTGAGCCGACCCCCAGACTACCCTTTTTCCGACGCAATACGTACGTTGTAGTAAAAATAACATCTTAATTTTATGATGGTATGCACACAATTAATATTGAAGAGAAATATCAATAATATTAGATTTTTTAACACTTACGTTAGTAAAATAGATGGCTGGGTACACGGGAACAGGGGTTGGTTCCGAGGCAGAGGCCAGATTATTGGCCCTCACCTGTATCACTATCCACCACAGAGGCTTGCAGGGCCTCATTGTCAAACCCCTCAAAGTCCATATCCTCACTATCACTGACTTGGGCTGGCCGTGGTGGGAGGGGGGTGAAGAACTCGGTAATGTTTTGTTGACTGGGCGACCTAGCATGCACCCTGCCTGCGCTGCTTCCCGCATAAATGATGGAATGTACCGCATAACTTATAATTGCTGGTCTGGTCAGGTGCCGCGTAAATGGCCAAACGCGTAAAGGAAATCCGCGTAAATCGAGACTAGTGTGTGTGCGTGCGTGTGTGTGTGTGAAATTACTTACCAAGATTTTTTTTTTTTAAAGGTTTTAATGGGCTTAAGTTTTTAAGAAAAAATTAATCAATTTCATTTTGCAGTTTCCTCTACAGTATAGCTCTTATTTGAAATATATATTTTGTATTAGTAGTTTTATCTTGCCGTCTAGAATTCTCTTGTTGTCTAACTATGACTTGATAATCAAGCACTTTATGCTGATGTGTAGAGTTTTTAACATCATTTACCTGTTATACTCATGTACATTTCCAAACAATTCTTTAGACAGTACAGTACCAGGCTTTATGCAAAGTTATCTTAAAAACTTGTAATTTTTTTAGGTAATAGAACAGGTATAAGACATCTTTACTAGTTTCAATCAATATAAAATCTTGGATTTGTTCACACCCCTGAATCACTACACTGTATAAGTTTAATTCATAAAGGGCAGTTAAAAAAAATTCTGTCTTAGCTCTATAAACTGATGGTAATGTGTAGGACATTTGAGCATCAATTTGTTCATCTGTTTCTAGTGGTCTGATCTGCATTCTCATAACCTATGCATATTCCTTATATATATATATATATATATATATATATATATATATATATATATATATATATATATATATATATATATATATATATATATATATATATATATATATATACATATACAGTGGGGTATGCTATAACGAACGGATCCTACTACGAATATACCTATAACGAACGGTTTTACCTATAAAATTGAGAATGCTATAACGAACGAAACTCCTACAACGAACATTTTTTTTTTTTTTTTTTTTTTTTTTTTTTTTTTTTTTTTTACTAATTTATTGTTTTTTTATTACAAGTATTAATGATATTCTTTATTTCAGCGGTTTAGATGCATATTTATGCACTTTTTTACAATTTTTACAATTTTATATTATATTTTTCAGTGTTATGTGGTTGTATTTGGGGGCCTGGAACGGATTAATCCTATAACGAACGAATACTATAACGAACAAGGTTCTAGAACCAATTAGATTCGTTATAGCATACCCCACTGTATATAGATATATATATATATATATATATATATATATATATATATATATATATATATATATATATATATATATATATATATATATATATGCTGTTTATTATGAGACGTGGGTGTTTCTACATGTTTGTTTAGTGCCATTCCCCTGTACCATTTTACCCTTTTTTGACATTTTTCCCTTTTAGGGGAAAGAAAATAGACTGACTATTTTCAGCCATTATTTTAATTTTTTTGTTTTTAAGCCTTATTGAAAAGAATAGATATATAGTATGTATGCCAAAAAATCCATTTATGATCTCAACTAGGAATTGGGTGGACTCATTGTTAATATAAAAAGTTTAACCCTAAGTTAAGAGCTGCCATAGCACTTGTTTGTAATTTTTATTATATACAGTGGTCCCTCGATTAACGAACGGTTCAGTTCATGAAATTTCTGTTAACGAATTAGCTTCCATAAGGATTTTCAGTTCCATTAACGAACAAAACTTCGATTAACAACAGCCTTAACAGAAACACGCTTTGTTGTGCACATCAGCTGATCGGCTAGTCCGCCAATACAGTAATTGGTTCTATGTTTACATTCATTTCCAGTGGAGTAAATATCAAGAAATTTGTGCTCTTGAATATTTTTGCATATTTTTATATTAAAATTATTGGTCATTCTGAAATTTAGTTAACATATTGAAAATATATACAGTACAGGGAACAGTTTTTGTGTGTCCTTCAGCTGATCGAATCACCCACCAACGCTTCTCAGTTTAACTTTGTTTACAGTGGAGTGACCATCGAGTTTGTTGGTCTCTTAAATATTTTTGCACTTTTACATTAAAATTATTGGTCATTCTGAAATTTAGTTAACATATTGATAATATACAGTGCATAAATTAGTATGAAACTTGAAGAAGGCATTAGAACCAATGCACTCTGTAAAGAATGTGGCATGTCATCATCAACTGCCTCTACAATCAGTTGTTTGATATGTAAACAAAGCTGCCGGGAATACGACATACACACCTCAAAGCAAGTTAAAATGCAGTAGTGTATTCTATTGTTTTTTTTTTTTATTGTACATTAATACTCTACAGTACTGTACAGTATTTAGTTTACATTTAATGTTTTGTTAATTCTATTACCAGTACACAGTACTTTGTATGCATACCTTTTCTGTGAGTTGGAACCAATTACCCAATATCCCATTGTAATAATAAGTTCAGTTAACGAAATTTTTGGTTAACAACCGACTCTGTGGAATCAACTGTCTTCGTTAATCGAGGGACCACTGTAATTATATATACAGTATATTACAAATGAAGTACCCTTGTTAAGTGTTTTGGGCAGGGATTCTCAAATGTTTTGTGTGATATTTTCTTCATTTCCCAAATAACATAAAAATGAATACTGTATACTGGCCCTAAATGGTGTTAGAATTCCGATGAGGCTACTGTAATCAAATTTTTTTTGTGCTGTTGAGGAAAGCAGGTTCATATATGAGGCTTTGGAAATGTATGCCCTACCTTGGGTTCAAGTTCATGGGTTTGAGCCCCAATCATGGGAATGCCTTAATATGCACAAGAATCTACAACTTGATTCCCACTGGTTCATCTAGGAAGGTAAGCCTCAAATTATGAGGTGCACTGACCTCATACTTGTCTCCTGGTTATATGTTTCTGCCTCTGTGAACTCTTTAATAACCTAATTAATGGAGATTAGCAACACTTTCAGAATGTAAAAGCCTATTGGCTCCATCCTTCCATGTCCATTATGCATACATATATTATTCTTGGAAAAGGATTTCTTTATTAGGCCATTCAGAATGGTTATTATAAGCCTCATTGACCTATACAGTGTGTGTGTACAGTATATTACAGAAATCTGAAGTCATCTGCAAATTATAAATAAATAATTTCATCAACTTTATAGATTATTTATAAAATTTAGAAAATACCGGTAATTATTTTATTTAGCACTGGTGTCCATTTTTTTTCCTTGTGTCTAAAGTACATAGATAATTTCTTGTTGAATAGCTTGAGCCTATGTGCTTAAGAATTTACCAGTACTTTCTTTCATTCAGCAGTTGCAGGAATTGTAAAATTTTAGCTTCTGTTGAGTTTGCCAGATGAAAGATAGTAATTACAGTAGTTTATAGCTCTCAAATTATTGTAATGTGTATACTGTATAATGTACAAGCACTGTGTCCCACCAAACTCTTCTTTACCATAGACTGAAACCAACGTATTAATACAACAAATTTTTAACTTTGTGCTAAATAATGGGTTGAAAAACAGTGTTATTCTTGGACACAACTGTAGGCAAGCTGCTCTTACCTAATAGCAACCACCCCGTCCAGTTTCTTGTTTCTCTAATATTTTTTTTTTGCTGTATTGTTGTATCACTATTTTATACAGATTAGTTCCCTAACTTTTTATTATTGTTATACAGAACACTACTTATTTGACTTATTCCTTATACTGTACATTGTGCAGTATTGAATAATTTTGTTCTTTTACTTTTAACAGGTATAAAATGTAACTCTTACTTGCCGTCTCCCTATGCTGTGGGATAACATTCTATTCATTGAGAGGAGATAGTTAACTCTTGGCAGGATTTGATTGACTGCACTGTCCTCACTTGTATATATGTTAGGAACTCTACCTTTGATTATACAAGTGAAATGTGATCAGTTGCAACACTTCTGGCTAGTTCTGGATCTTGCCAGTTTAAGTTTGCATAACTACAGGGGTGTTTACAGACTCCCTTAATCTTTATGATTACCAAGTCCCATGAGGAAGTTATACATTTAAATTAACAGTAATAAAAAACTACTCCTGGCAGTATTGTAATGTCTACTGAGAGTGTCATTGTGGAAATGGTGAAGAATAATTTGCATTGTTTATGGAGTTACTGTACATACTGTACTAATATTTTGATTGTGTGACTCCGTCAGGGAAACTATACTCGAAACATAAAGGGACATTGTAAACAGCCTGACCAGTAGTTCAATAAGTATTGAGTAGTAGTTTCGAGAAGTATTTTATGTGTGGTTTGTTGTAAGTACTGTACTTGGATATACCATAGTATACAGGATGTACTGTATTGGGTGACTGGTCAATTAGGCTCAAACTTAACCTAATTTAACAATTGGGATTGGGTCAGTTTTCTTTACTCTAATTGATTCCAATCCCAATAGTTCGGTAAGATTTAGACCTATTAGAACTGGTGCCCTTTTGACCTACAACCATTCATTAATAACTTACCAATATTGCCTGGCCCCTAGGATTAAAGCCAAGTCTCTCTGAGTTGTGATTTCTGTGCACGTTGTGTATCGGTAAGTGATACTGTATACTGTGGTGAGGATTGAATTGAACACTATTACATTCTTCAGTTGATGGTGCTCCTTGTCATTTGCTCAACCCCTTAACAAGACAGGAATGCTGTACTGTATACTTTTTTTTTTTTTACTCTTTTGACTAACCACTTTATCTTTACCTCATGTTGCAAATCTTTAAATGTGAGTATTTTTCTTGTTTTCCTTACTAAAATTCCATGATTACAGGTAGACATCTTGCAGGGAGACAAGCTTTCACAGTGCTTTCAAACTCATAATGATAGAATTGTGCACAGTACTCATATTTTCTTGAATAACCACCTCATCTTTGTCTCTTGTAGCAAATGTTTAAATAAAACCCAAACATTGATCCTTTTTCTCCATACTTTCATTCCTTGATTACAGCAGATCATTGTCTTGCAGGGAGGCAAGCTTTTACACTTAGATAAAACCATCCACACCTTCACAGTATCCTCTCCGAAATATTTTTGTTGGTATTTTGATCTACCTCCTTGGATGACAAAATTTTCATTCAAACTAGATTTACTGTAAGATTATTTTCTCTAATTACATGTCCTGTTATTTTTACTGGTGTTGTTTCTCCATATCTGGGTGATTAATTTGTGACTAGTCAGATACTGTTTTTATGAGTGTAAGTGTTCTAGGAACAGATTGCAGTGTAATTAATTTATTTAGAGTAGATGCAAATATTGTAACAGCATAAATATAATCTCTTAAAAAAAAATTGTTTCACTTTCCAAGTACTGTACCTGTATTACTGTATTGTGAAAAATTACTTTTATTCATTTATTTCTAAAGTGAGTATTTTCCCCTCTTTTCTGCAAGCCCTTTTCAACTCTACCATAGGGTGGCTAGATTCAAGAGCTCAACATGGAATCTGTCCTCATTTGATGTCATTTAGTCTATATAATTGCCCTACCAGATGTGTTCTTCCTTGGCATTTAGAAAGAATATACTATACCCGTACTGTATATAACAGATTGAGGGAGAGACTATGTTGTTCTTGATTCCATCCACCTTGTGTTATATGTAGTGGGAGAGGAAATGCAAGAAGGAAAAAAGTCACAAGAGATGTACTATTTAAGTCCTCATCCGACAGTGGAAGATTTATACAAGTGTTTTGTGGGTACAGTATTTAATCTTAGAATCTATGCCTCTTTCATTCTACACAACCTTGCTGCTTTTGTATAGAGAGAATTTTGCTTTTCATTCCATTGTGATTCCAGCATTTTAGAAGTGTTTAGATGTGAATTCTACAAATAAGTTATTTTTTATTTTTTAATTAAATAGGTGAATTACTTTGATTTTCATTAGTCTTTCAAACTGTCCTTTCCAATTCATGTAGAAGTGCTTAACTGTGCTTAACTGATACTATATATACTGTATAGTCCTGGAAATTGACACCAAGTTCTTGAAATTTTCCTGTCTTAAAATTCAATGAAATTGTAATGTACAAGGCATGTTTTTTATATATACGAGGTGTGATCCAAAAGTTCCCGGACTGGCTTCATAAAATCTTTATTTTTCAAGATATTACGGTGAAACTTTAGTCACCCTTAAAATATTCTTCACAGGCCTCAATGCAGTGCTGAATCCCCTCCTCCCACTTCTGGAAGCAGATCTGGAAGTCCTTGTTGGTGAGGCTGGAGAACATCTTCTGCGATGTGTCCTGGATTTCCATTCTGTGTATGAACTTCTTCCCCGTGAGGTTCATTTTGAACTTTGGAAACAGCCAGAAGTCACAGGGGACCAGATCTGGAGAGTATGGAGGGTGGGGGACCACTGGGATGCCATGCTGTTTCCAAAGTTCAAGTTGAACTTCAAGAGGAAGATGATCATGGACAGAATGGAGATCCAAGACACATCACAGAAGATGTTCTCCAGCCTCACCAACAAGGACTTCCAGATCTGCTTCCAGAAGTGGGAGGAGGGGATTCAGCACTGCATTGAGGCCTGTGAAGAATATTTTAAGGGTGACTAAAGTTTCACCGTAATATCTTGAAAAATAAAGATTTTATGAAGCCAGTCCGGGAACTTTTGGATCACACCTCATATATAAGGGATCATATTGGATAGTTATTATTACTATATACTATATACTGTTTTTGTAATCTATGTGTAAAGATATTTATAGTGTGTATGTGGGCCTAAAAATCTGTATCATACCAACTTAAGTACAGGCAGTCCCCGACTTACGACGGGGTTAGGAACCCAAGTCCAGGTCATAAGTCAAAAATGCAAAAAATAATACATAGAAAATCTAAAATGAACTACAGTACAGTAAAGGTAATCAATAATGAAAAATGAATCAAGAGTTACTGTGCACTTACCTATAATGTAGTCAGCTGAAAGCACACGGGGCCCCAATAATTTTTTGATTAAACATGGAGACTACATTAATTGGATGAAGCAGAGGAGGAGACAGGGCTGGGTGGGTCATCAATGCGGCTTTCTTCAGACAGGCTAACATACAGGGGATACTTGCTTGTTGAAGGTATTGGATCATCTTAAGGGAGTGAAGAGGCAGCAGTGGTGGGGCATGAGGAGACAGCAGTGGGGGACTTCTAAAATAATATGTCCAATTTAGATTGCACAGTTTGCCTTTTCTTTTCATTGTAAATCTCCCTGTAGCAAGCAAGTGCGTCTTGGATCAGTCTGTCAACTTTTGCGAAACGCTCAACATTTTTATCCATTTTGTCAAACATTTGCATCCCCTTATTAATAGTAGCAAATGCCTCTGCCATTTGTTTCGTTGAAAAATTTTTGGGGGCATGCAGGTTCTTCTACATTTTTACTCTCTTCTTCCTCTGCAATTTTCTGTGCATCCAGTCAGTTAAATAAGATCCTCGTTACATAGCTCTTCTGCTACACTTTCCACCAACTGCTCAACATCTTCATTATCAATTTCTAACTCCAGCTGTTGACCCAACTCCACTATCTTGTTACTAATCTTATAAATTGCTTCATCTTCATTAAATCCTTTGAAACTGTTCACATATCTTTTCAGGACGTTCTTCCATATTCCATTCATGCACTGACCTGTAACCTCATCCCATGCTGCAGCTATGTTCTTTGTACATTGCAAAATGTTGTAGTCCTTCCAAAACTCTGAGTGTTTTCTCACCTTCAGTAGCAGCAACAGCCTGAACGAAGGTTGTACGTAAATAATACGCTTTAAAAGCAGCAATAGCACCTTGATCCATGGGTTGGATGATAGAGGTAGTGTTAGGTGGAATATAGACTACCTTAACATTAGGGTGCAGGTTGTCCAGGTGTGGTGGGAGTCCCTGAGCATTATCCAAAATTAATAAATTCTTGAATGCAATCCCTTGTTGCAGACAATACTCCTTGGCTCATGGAATGAAACAACTTGGGAACCAATTCTCAAACAGTACTAGGGTCATCCATGCTTTCTTATTACTGCAATAAAACACTGGCAGTGTGTGCTTACTGACATTTTTAAAAGCCCTGGGGTTCTCTGAATGATATATCATGAAGGGCTTTATCTTGAAACCAGCTACATTCCCCCCCAAACCGAAGTGTGATTCGGTCCTTGAATGCCTTGAATCCCGGCATGGTTTTCTCCTCTTTGTGGATGTATGTCCGTTCTGGCATGCGCTTCCAGAATAAGCCAGTTTCATCTACATTAAATATTTGCTTAGGCAAATAATTTCCCTCCATTATCTCACGATCTTCCTCCTCCTTAAAAGCTTCGGCAGCACTCACATCAGAACTTGCTGCCTCTCCACTCACTTTTACACTGTGCAAACTGTAATGGTTCTTAAACCTTTGGAACCATCCATGACTTGCTGTGAAGTTTTGGTCTCACTCATCTCCTGCCTGCTCTTTCAAGCTTTCGAAAAGGCTTCTTGCCTTAGCCTGTAAGGTCAGAAGGCTTAAGGGTACACGCTTTTGTTTCTGATCATCCTTCCACACCACAAGTAATTTCTCCATCTCATGAATAAGACCTTGTCTGTTTTTCGTTATTATTGTTCCCTTTATAGGTACTGATCCTTTCACTACCTCACGAATTCGTTCCTTGTCCTTCAAAATTGTCGATATCGTCGAGTGAGAGAAGCCGAGGTCGTGTGAAATGGTTACTACCATTTTTCCATTTTCATATTGCATTATTATTTTCATTTTCATCTCAAAAGTAATTGACTCTCTTTTTCTTCTCAGCAATCACGAGAACTCTCACTTTTACGCTTGCCAGTCATTCTAAAGGGAATTAGAAACAAAAATATTGTCAGTATACAACGCGATCACTACCGACAATAATGACAGCCAAACACCAACTGAGCGTGCTACGGCGTGGACGCTGTACACCAAGAGGCGACCCAGCCCGCGTGAAGCCCTCGTACGGGACGGAAAGTTTCAGTCCTAAAAAATAAGTACGTAATTTGAAAATTTTTTGGTTCGACTGAGGCGGTCGTATGTCCAGGTGGCTGTATGTCGAGTAGGTCGTAAGTCGAGGAGTACCTTACTGTATGTAAAAAAAGTCAGTTGTGTTAAGAGATGTATATCTCCCAGACACCTGAACTATTGTTTATGTTTAAGTACAGGGGTTCAAAGTTACTTTTGATATTAATTTTTTAGCAAGTAGATACAGTATAATCTTCATTACATACAGACACAGGAGCACAGGTTGCAAACCATTTCTGTGTCAACAGTGAATCCATGTTATAACTCTGTGAGTATATTAACTTTTTATTGCTGAGGAGTTTTAAATTTTCTTGCATAGTATTTAGAGGACATTCGTAACATGCTAAAATATGCAAAGTTTGCTACTAATAATAGTGAATGTAACATTGTTTATCAAAGTGAATGTAACAACAGTCTTTCAAGTAAAGAAAATATAAGATTTTACTTCTTTTTTTTGTTAAAGATCAATTGAAACCAGTTTATTTACTTAACCATTTGGAACTAAAACAACTTCCAATGGCATACATTTTCTTGTAATTTAAGGCAGTGTTAAATTCTTATACAAGTTGCGAACATATTTTGTGATGACAGGTTTAGGTACAGCATTTGATCTGTTACTTATTGCTGGTATCAATAAAAGTGAAAAGACATATTGCAAGCTTTTTTTTATATTATGTGAATTATAGTGCAGGTTGTACCTCTCTAGTCCGGCATTCTGTGGTCCGGAAACTCCCGTGGTCCGGAACGATTTTTGCTTGCCCATGGAAAAAATTAATTTGAGTCTGGTACTTTCGATGTTTGGCTTAATTTTGCCTTATTTACCCTACTTTTGGCAAATTACTACCTGTAATAAAGCAACATCCTAATAAACCACACAGATAAGTTAAATAAAATCTTTTTCTGTGTTGTTTTTAGTTTTTATGTTCTACAGCTTCAGCTAGAGTTGAACCTGATGACTTGGCAACTTCGTCATCCAAGTAAATACACACACATTGGCTGTCCTTATGTTTTCAACTTTATCACCACTGGTCGGTAGAATATATATGAACAGTAAATAAGTGTTGCTTTCATATTCTTATGTAGAGTAATGACGATATGTTTTCACATGTGCGCACTTACATACGCACAGTCTCACTTTTTTCTTTACCATTAATGGTTAGCTACTTTTATTGTTCCATTTATTAGCATTAAATAAGATTACTTAAAACAACCATATTAATTTTTTACATTAATTTTACTACAGCTACAACCAGGGTCTTATTTTCTTCAGTTTTAAATGTAGAACCAGTCAGTCACTGGTTTTGTAAACATTAACGAAAACAATGCATCCTCGTGTTTTAATATTCTACATATTATTAATGAATTATATTGTTCATTTTGCACACATAAACATTAATTCAATCAAAAAGACATTCAGTAATAAACAATAATGAATCTTTTGTACATAAGAGAAATTACTCTGTACAGTGGTCCCTCGGTTAATGAGATTTCGGTTAACGAGTTACCTCCCATGAGAGTCTTAAATTCGGTTAACGAGCAACCCCTCGGTTAACAAGTTTCTTACGAGCCGACCTCAAGTTTTGGCATGCTGTAGTATTAGTCCGCCAATACATTAATCGGTTCTAGGGCTTAAATTCCTTACTATTTTAGTAAATATCAAGAAGTTTATACTATTCAATAATTTTAAAAGTTTAATATTAATTTTTTAGTCATTTTAACAATTATTGAACATAATTGAAGGTAAAGTGACTAGTTTAATGCGTGGCATCCAGCCTCTTAACACAGCAAACAGGCGTTAGTCTCTCTCTGTTCTCACTGGAGGTAACATCTTGCTTGAGACTCTCTTCAACTAAATGCTTTTTTCTGTGTTTCCAAGCAAATTATTGGTCATTTTGAAATTTATTTTACATATTGACAATATATAGTGCAGTGCAGTGTTATTTTAAAGAAAATATTCTTTATTTACAACAAGTTTAACTTTAAAAAGCACGTGTTGACATTGTTTGAATCCAGCATGGGGCCTAAGAGATCAAGAAAAGCGATTTCAATCCAAACCAAGCAGGAAATCATAAAAAAACATGAACAAGGCATTAGAACAAATGCGCTATGCAAAGAATATGGCATGTCGACATCAACTGTGTCGACAATTCTTGCACAGAAAGACAATAAAGAAGTGAAAGTGAGAGACAAATCTACAAGAGTGTTTAAAAGTAGATCCCTAATTGCAGAAACTGAGAGGTTACTTATAATCTGGATTAGGGAAAAACAGATGAAAGGTGATTCAGTTTCTACTGAATTCATTTGTGAAAGAGCCAGGGAGATTTACGAACATTTAAAGACACAGAATTTGAAGATTTTCGGGCTAGCAAAGGCTGGTTCGAAAGATTTAAGAAAAGAAGTGACATTTTCAGTGCTAGTGCTGATAAAGAAGGGGCAGCAAAGTTTTTAGATGAATTTAAAGAATGATGGAAGAAGAAAATTATCGTCCACAGCAAGTGTTCAATGTGGACGGAACTGGGCTGTACTGGAAAAAAATGCCCAAAAGAACATTCATCACCAGAGATGAAGCCTCTTTACCTGGGCATAAACCCATGAAAGACCGTCTCACTCTATTGCTTGGTGCCAATGCTTCAAGGGATTTCCAACTGAAGCCTATGCTTGTCTACCACTCTGAAAATCCCAGGGTGTTCAAGCAACAGAAAGTGGTAAGAACAAAGCTTGGAGTTTATTGGAAGTCCAACTGTAAGGCATGGGTGACAAGACAGCTCTTTAATGAATGGGCTGTTGATGTGTTTTGCCCTTCTGTCAAGAGCTACCTAACCACCAATAAACTCCCTTTAAAGGCTCTTCTCCTCATGGATAATGCTCCTGGTCATGACCCTGACCTTGCCAGAAATTTGGAGTATCAATTTGACTTTGTGAAAGTGTTGTTTATGCCTCCAAACACTACATCAATCATACAGCCAATGGACCAGAATGTGATCAGCAACTTCAAGAAGTTGTACATGAAGAAAATGTTTAGGAGGTGTCATCAGGCAACTTCCAATGATCCTGAACTAACACTGAAACATTTCTGGAAGACACAATTCAACATCCTGGAGGCTGTAAAATTAATATTGTCATCATGGCAAGAAGTCTCCACTAGATCCCTCAATTCTTCATGGAAAGCACTGTGGCCATCAGTAGTCCATGATTTTGAGGGATTTGAGGAAGAAACAGAGTTGGACCAGGAGATTGTGTCCATTGGTCAGTCATTGGGCCTTGAAGTGGAGGAGGAGGATGTGGAAGAGCTTGTGATGTCTCATGAGGAGGAACTTACTCCTGATGACTTGAAGTAACTGGATGAGATGTTACAGGTAGAGGCTGACAATGGTGAGGAGGAAATTGAAAGTGATGACCATATGTCAGCTAAACAGTTGAGAGATGTGATTTACCACTGGGAGAAGTTCAGGGAACTGGCTTCAAAGCACCCAGAAATGGAAAAAAATTAACTAACTTTGTGTCAGTTGAGAACTCAGTGGTCTCCTTCTTTAAACATAAGTTAATGGTGAGGAGGAGAGATGCCCCACAGACCACAATTGACACTTTCTTCAGTAAAAGGCAGTGGGAGCAAGATGCTAGCCCTTAGCCTTCCACTTCAAGAAGGAGAGAGGATGTTCCTGCTGGAGAATCTGTCAGTCCAGAGGTTCCTGACATTTTCATGGAAGGTGACTCACCTTCCAAGAAGCAGTAAAATGCTTCTCCTCCACCTCCACTTCCTTCTCTTCTCCCTTCTCCTCCTGCACCTCCCACTTTAAATTCACATCATCATTATCATCCAGGAGCCTTCTACATACACACCTCAAAGTAAGTGAACTTTTCTACCTTTTTTGTTGAATTTAGGCAATTTTCGGTGAGCTGGAACCAATTATCCAAAAACCAATTGAAACAATGGTTTCGGTTAACGAGCAACCTGCTGGAACGGATTGTGCTCGTTAACCGAGGGACCACTGTATTGTGCACGTCTGAACGTTGGCGGACCGCTCAAATCCGTCGAAATTCGAGTTTCCGCCGTTGAAATTTTAAGTTGTGTATTTTTTTGGGGGGGATCCAGATAAAACACGTCGAATTTAAAACTCGCAAAATTTGAAGACCTACTGTACAACATTTAACCCTTCAATATGTCTTCAAAGAGACCACGAAGCAGTGAAAGTGGTGCTAGTGCTTCCAAGCGTAAGCACAAGTCACTATCTATCCAGGAAAAGGGTGAATTTTCATGGTCCGGAAATTTCCATGGTCCGGCTCCGGTCAGATCCCGAGGTTGCCGGACTAGAGAGGTACAACCTGTATTGTACTGTGTTAGATTATTTCTGTATTTTCAATTATATTTATTATTAATCTATTTTTTTATTATTTTCACTATTAAGCCTCTTATTTTTAGTCTGGTATTATTCCTCTATTTTCAGTTTTTGTGCAGGGGTGAACCAGGGGAAGCACTCTCTTCCCCTCATATACAGTAAAAAAGAAAAAATGGGAAGTGAAACAGCCTTTGAGGTATGAAGCAGCACCATTGATCAGCAGACCAAGGTGTGCAGAAAGGGGGTGATTCCCTTCCTTCAGATGGGGTTTGCAGATCACTCCCAGGGAAAGTACCAAGCCCCTCCCCTCTGACCCACCCCTACATATAAAGTACAGTACTGTGCTGTATATTATACAAAATGAATCTTTGCTAAGGTATTTGCTAGCATACACCAGGAAAGGCTGACAATTAAACTTTTGTATTTTTTATTTATTTTATTGTTATTTTTTTATTCTCTTCACCACTGATAGGCTTGTTAGCCGCTTGGGTGGTCGGTCACGTATCTGTTATGCACTGATGGCAAGAACTGTACTGGGCATGAACTGGCTCCTCAATGTATCTGAACCTGCTCCAGTGTTGGTCAAGTCTGGTTTTGAAAGAGCTCACACTCGGTGCTGTCACAACACTATGGCAAGTTGTTCCAAGAGTTCACAACTCTCACTCCAAAAAAGTTTGCCCTCACAGTTTTATGGATTTGCAGCTTCTTCAACCTTGAGCTGTGACCCTTTGTGGGGCAAGTGTCCGCCAGCTCCGGGTATGGACACTCAACTGAGTAGTGCCCTTTGAGATGCTTATAAGTCTCTCCTCGACTTACAACGGGGTTCTGTCCCAACGACCAGGTCGTAAGTCGAATTCTAAAACGGGTGTCTCTTTTTCTTCTCAGCACCACGAGTACTCTCACTTTTACGCTTGCCAGCCATTTTAAAGGGAATTACAAACGAAAAATTTGTCAGTACACAGCGCGATCACTAACGCCAGGACTTGAAAATACGTAATTTGAAAAATATATTATAAGACCACGGCAGTCGTATGTGCGGGTTGTCGTAAGTCGAGGAGTACCTGTACACCTCAATTCGGTCACCCCTTGCCTGTCTGTAGTATATGTTAGGCAATTGCAGGTGCTCTAATCTCTCAGGGCAACTGAGGTGCCAAAGTGCAGGCACCAGTCTGGTGGCCCTCCTTTGGACATTTTCAATCAACTGATAGTCCCAAGGATATCTTGGGGACCAGACAGGGTGACAGTACTTCAGATGGTGAAGTACCTCACTCTTGAAGATCGTTACGAGGGACGGACCATCTAGATATCTGAATCACCTTATAAGACCTAATAATTTAATTGTTTGATTCACCTCACTGACCCGAGAACTACAGTTCATTGTCAACATACACACCCAGGTCCTTTTCGCATTGTCTCAATTTATGCAGTTTCTTCATCTTGTTGGGACATATGATACGCCTCCTTACAGCTGGTATATCCCAGGTGCAGCCTCTTATACTTTTTTTTTTTTTTTTTTTTTTTTTTTTTTTTTTTATATTGGGCACCCCCGTACATCTTTGAGTAAGGTGAAACGCAGAAGCGTTTACAGTGCCCAACAGGGAAGCATGCTAAGTTCATGCTTGCCTTTATGTCTCATGAGTTAAGGGCGTAGAAGCCTGAAGAGTCAAGGGCATAGAAGCCTGAAGAGTCAATGGTTTATGTCATCAAGTTATTGGAAGCTCCAACAACTTGTCCCTGAATACGAATTCGCAACTTTCGATTTACAACAGGTACCTACTTTACTGCTAGGTGAACAGGGACTAACGGGGGCTAGGAAGTATGTCCAAACAACTTCCACCGGCCCGGGAATCGAACCCGTGACATCTTGCTTGCGAAGGCAAGAGTGGTACCACTCTACCACCAGCACCCCCCTTATACTTTGTGAAATTTAATCTTAGCAGCCATTTCTTCGACCATTCTTGAAGCTCAGAGAGTCCTCTGCAGCTCTTCACAGTCTTCTTGGTTCTCAATTTCCCTAAATAACTTGGCATTGTCTGCACACATTCGTATGAAGGAGTGTATAGCTTCTGGCATGCCATTTATGAAGCCCCCAAATAACAGTGGGCCAAATACACTGCCTTGTGGTCTTGTGGTACCCCACTTGTCAAGGGTACACATGACGATTTCGTACCATTAATCACCACACACAGCTTGCGATCATAGAGAAGGGTATGGAATTTTGGGGGAAAACCTGGCATGGATTAGACTCCATGATCACATGCAGTGTGGTGTTTAATGGCAAGGAATTGGCACGTGGGTCAATTTATAGTGGACACAAGTGAACGTGGGCCCTTCGTGCCCGGTGAAAATTTGAACGCTCGTGCTTGGCTAGCGCGCAACCGCCGTCCGGCTGACAGCGTGCAGCGACAAAATGGTGAATTAATGCCTTCCAAAAGAAACCATCGACATGAGACCAGGTGTGTTCCATTCTACGAATTTTTTGCGATTTTTCCACCTAGTTTGATGAAAAACAATTGTGCTGTTTCGGCTGCCCAGAGCAAACACACACACACACACCCACAAACACAGCTATTCCTATAGTATATTAAATAATTCGATTTTTTTTCCTAATGGTGAGTTCTGACAAAAATAAGACGATTTTCATATATGATATTTTGGCTGCTTTTACTCATTTCAGTACAGTATCGCATTTGTAGCTACCAACCAAATCAAATGAGGTTCTCTTGTAACGGGTATGATGGGCGGGCGGGCGGGTGGGTCATGTTACGTCTCTAACAAAGCGTGTTCGGCATTCGGGCCTTCGTTGTTGAGCGGCAGAAATTGGACAGTGACTACATAAGATCATCAAGATCGTCTTAGTGATGTGAAAGTGTAAATCGATGTTGGATTTTTAATTCTAGACGTGATTGTATTTTTGAAAAATCAGTCTCCACCGAGTTGAAGACACAGCCCAGGTCAAGAAGCCTACAACCACAAAATCATTGCCATATGACAAACTTTTATTTTATATTTGTACGGAGTTGTGGTCACGGCTGTGATAAAGGCCAACCAGGGAGTGTAGTACTGTGCCTTTAGTTAAATCAGTTCATAGTGTCATCAGTGACCGCGGAAGAGGTTGTAAATAACTTAAAGTGAATACAAACTGGCAAGCAAGCTGGAAAGGCACCACTGCCAGCAGAGACCAAGTCTTGTGTTACAGGTGCCACAGAGACTTTAAATTTTATTTTGTTTGTGTGCTTTCTCATGGACTGAAACTGTGCCTACAATACACCATTCACAGGGAGATACAGTGTACACAGTGATAGCACAAAGAGATACTATAGTCATCGATGAGAACAGGAAAAGAAAGTATAAGGAAATTCTAGTTGAAATAAAAAAAAATAAAATCAACGAGCTTGGATATTGTGGGGTATGAGATTGTTTGGTGTTCACACTCAGGATGGGATGGAGAAAGGAAACTCACAATGTGCTCTCTATATACATGTTGTATTGAATGTACAATGCAGCTTGGTGCTGGGAAGGCAGCGTGGTTACAAGCGTGATGTAGAGAGAGCTGGTTGGTGAGGATGCTCACAGGAGGACAGCTTGTGGGTCGCCATGCTCGCCAGCGGGAGAGAGGACCGCCAGGCAGGCAGAGGAGCGAGGCCCGCCGGGCAGCGGCAGAGGAGGTGGTGTTGCTGGCTGTGGCTGTATGTAGAGAGTCAGCGAGAGAGCGAGAGGCAGATCACCGCGAGGTCAGGTCTTAAATAGCGGGGGTAGGCGTGGCTTAGTAGTTGACCCCCGCTCCGTGGTGTATGGCGGCGCTGGTTGACCTAGGTCACGAGGCATACACTGGGGAATAGGTGGGGTCGGCTAGGTAGCGACAAACAGCGTTTGTAGGGGAGAATTCCACTACAGTACTCCCCCTTCCCTCCAGGCTGTGTAGGAGACTTGTTGTCTGCAGAGTTGCATAGCACATGTGAGGCAGAACGGGCGGTGCGTGCCTCATGTGAGACAACGGCGATGGCGTGGATGAGCCGGTCGCTGGCGACAACTGTCTAGATACACAATATCTGTGGGAGTAGAGAGGGAGAATAAGTGTGTGTGGAGGCGATGAATGTTGTGCTTCCCTCACGGCAGGTACAGAGTCGCCAGATGCGCCTGCTGGGGTGTGTGGGCCTGGGTCAGGAGCAGGGGCTGTGTCAGCAGCAGCGGATGAGGGCTCGTGACAGCAGCTGGGTCCACGACAGCAGCAGGGTGCAGGACATTAGCAGGGAGTACCTGAGGGAGAAAAGAGGGGTGTGTGGGTCCGCACTCAGGAACAGAGGCCGCGTCAGGGCGGCGGGAGTTACTGCTGGGCCGGGGTCGGCGTCTGAGGCAGGACGGGTGTGCTGGGGTCGGTAGGACGTGGTGCTTGGGGCAGGAAGAGGAGCTGGTGTCTGCTTAGAGTAGCAGAGCTGCTCTAGGGTGTCTGACCTGCGGTGTAGAAACTGTAGTTGTAGAGTCGATGACAGCTGCTTCTGGGTGGATAAGCCAGTCTTCCATGTTGCTTGAAGACTGGGAGCGTGATCAGTTTCTCCTCCATCCTGTGTGAGTGCGAATCTCCGGGAGTCACCATTTGTGGGGTATGAGATTGTTTTGTGTTCACACTCAGGATGGAATGGAGAAAGGAAACTCACAATGTGCTCTCTATATACATGTTGTATTGAATGTACAATGCAGCTTGGTGCTGGGAAGGCAGCGTGGTTACAAGCGTGATGTAGAGAGAGCTGGTTGGTGAGGATGCTCACAGGAGGACAGCTTGTGGGTCGCCATGCTCGCCAGCGGGAGAGAGGACCGCCAGGCAGGCAGAGGAGCGAGGCCCGCCGGGCAGCGGCAGAGGAGGTGGTGTTGCTGGCTGTGGCTGTATGTAGAGAGTCAGCGAGAGAGCGAGAGCGAGAGCGAGAGGCAGATCACCGCGAGGTCAGGTCTTAAATAGCGGGGGTAGGCGTGGCTTAGTAGTTGACCCCCGCTCCGTGGTGTATGGCGGCGCTGGTTGACCTAGGTCTCGAGGCATACACTGGGGAATAGGTGGGGTCGGCTAGGTAGCGACAAACAGCGTTTGTAGGGGAGAATTCCACTACAATATCCTTAAAGGCATTCTATTACCTCCCCAATGAAAGTTTTATTTTATTTTTCTGTGTTTCTAAAGGACTGAGTGGGTGTATAAAATCCGTTATTCATAGCAAAATGCAGTGTACATAGAGATAGCACATAAATACCGACAAATGCCAAAGTGAACTGAAATAAAAAGAGAAGGAAAACAGAAGACAACTCTAAAGGCAACAGGGGAGGTTTAAAGCCAGAGCAGAGGGCTCCTAAGTACTGTTCTTTTTTCTTTTTTTCTCTTTATTTTTAAATAGGTGTAGATCTATACACAGTCTGCACCCCCCCCCCCCCCCCCGCCCCCACAACAACAACAACCATGAGTATGATATGTGATTACTGCAGGGGGATGTCGGATATGGAGGATACAGGCCTGACTAAAGCAAATTTTAGGATGTTGCAAACTGCCGTAAAGCATGAAGGCTGTTGCTGGTATTGCCCTGATTGCGTAGTCAAGGTGAATGAGGCGATTGCAAGCCATAGGGGAACATGTTTCCTAGGGACGAAAATAGATGAAGCTGGAGCCTTGCTGGTTGCCAAACTAGAACAAGTTGGGAAAGAGATCCTTGCTAAGACTGAGGAAGTAGCCGACAGAATGGAGGTGGTTGCTAAGAGGAGTTATGCTGACGTATTAGCAGGGCTACGGAGGTGGCGGAGAGTAATGCAGGATCAGAACAGGTTCTACAGCAGCTAGGGACTCTGAAGAAGTGTGTCGAAGAAATGAAAATTAACGGAACTACTGTTAGGGGAGAGGAGGAACAACGGGAACGTCTCCAGCACAGGAACAATGTAATAGTTTTTGGAGTCCCTGAGAGCCAGGCGGAGGGAATTGAGAGTAAGATAACACACGATAAGATGCAGTTTAAGAATATTTGTACAGAGGTTCTGAAGATGCCATCAACCCCTCAGGATGTGAGGAGGCTGGGACAAAAGCAGGGGGACAATCCTCGCCCCCTCAGGATCACACTAGTGAGTGAGGAGGAAAAATGAGAGGTTATTCGGCATGCAAAAAACTTAGCAAGGAGCGAGACATTTTGGAGTGTTTTCATTCACCCAGATCGCACGGTAATGCAGAGGGAACAGCACAGGAAGCTCCTGCAGGACTTAAAGCAGAGAAAGGAGGAGCCAATCCCGCGACGAAGTTTCTCTGACAAGCCTAGCCGTCTAGACTCGTGGCGGAGTGCAGCCACCCTGCGTGTTTCTCTGCCAAATCTAGTTGTCTGAATTCGCGGGGGGAGGGTCGGCCACCAGCGACGCTTACTTACGGTGGACGTGTATATAAGCTCCCAGCCTCGCCAATATGGTCGGGAGGGGTGCATAGTACCTGTACACAAACCCTCTCCCTCAAAGAATGGGACCAGGAATGCACAATACCTGCAAAAGCCCTCCACGCAAATTGCAGAAGACCTTTACAAGCCAAAAGGAAAAGGAAAGAAAGCAATAATAACCCAACTCTGCCAACCACTAATAAAACCTACAATCCTCCCAAAACAAAAACTTAACCCACCCAATTTTACTCACAATCCCTCCCCCCCCCCCCAAAAAAAAAAAAAAAATTAACTCAACTTATCCAACCACTAATCAACTCCTACAATCCTTCCAAAACAAAAACTTAATATACCCGACCTTTCTATCAACCCCCTTCCACCCCCCCTTCATGAAAAAAAAAATGTACATTTAACTCAATACAACTATTCATTAACCACACAAATCATATCACCCCTGAGAAATCCTACCATACTATAAATAAACCTAAACTACCTCCAAAGCCCCCCCCCCCCCCAAAAAAAAAAAATCCTCCCAACAACTCACCATACCTGACCTTACTAACAATTATCCTCCCCTTCACCCCTTACTATTTTGACACACACTCACACACAACAACCCCCCTTAAGCAATCCTAATTCAGCACAAATCAACATACCATCTCCACCTCCAACCAATCCCAAATACAAACTTCCCCCCCCCCCCACAACCAATCTCCAAACACAACCCCCCCCCCCCACCCAGACAAAGCCTTACATAAATACTACAACTCTCCAGAACCAAATCAAACATACCCAACCTCTGTGACAGCCACTCTCAATAAAATCGACCTAACTCAAGACTGAAACCAACCAACCTATATCTCATTCTCATCTCCGTTCAAAATTTGACAAAAAAGCTCAAATCTGTCTCCTGCTATTACTAAAAACTCTCCTACGATACACTCATCCTTCCTTACTATGAATACTTTGACACTTCAAGCTCAAAGATTCAAAACTCTTCCTCCAACTCTCTCCATTTCTCCCTGACATAGCTCAAAGACCCACAACTCTCAGAACCAAATCAAACATACCCAACGTCTGTGACGTCCAATCTCAATGAAATCGACCTAACTCAAGACTGAAACTAATCTCCGTTCACAATTTGACAAAGCTCAAATCTGTCTCCTGCTATTACTAAAAACTCTCCTACGATACGCTCATCCTTCCTTACTACGAATACTTTGACATTTCAAGCTCAGATTCAAAACCCTTCCTCCAACTCGCTCTGTTCCTCTTTGACATAGCTCAAAGACTTTGTGGGGTATGGGATGTTTCGATTCACACTCAGGATGGGATGGAGAAAGGAAACTCACAATGTGCTCACTGTATACATATTGTATTGGATGTACAATGCAGCTTGGTGCTGGGAAGTGGCAGCGTGGTTACAAGCGTGATGTAGAGAGAGCTGGTTGGTGAGGGTGTTCAGAGGAGGACCAGCTTGTGGGTCGCCATGCTCGCCGGCGGGAGCGAGGGCCCCCAGGCAACAGAGGAGGAGGAGGAGGAGGTGTTGCTTGCTGGTTGGTGTAGGTAGAAAATAGGTCAGGTCTTAAATAGCGGAGGTAGGCGTGGCTTAGTAGTTGACCTCCGTGATGTATGGCGGCGCTGGTTGACCCAGACCACGAGGCATACACTGGGGAATTCGCTGGGTCGGCTACTCAGCGACAAACAGCGTTTGTAGGGGAGAAATCCACCACAACTTTACCTTCAACTTTCTCCAAACAACCCTACGACTAGCTACATTTCCATTTTTACCTTCCCTGTTACTTTGACTGTGTGTGTCTGTGCGTCCGTCCACCTGCACTTCTCGGCTTGGGCCGCTGCCGTGGCGGGGCGGTTCTTCCTCCGCTTTGCCAACACGACCCCCTCACGCAAGCGGTGTTTAGCCACTGCACCTATTTTCTCCTTCTAAAATTCACTTCCATCCTCCCTTTATCCTTCCCCTGAACCTCTTTCCCCCCTGTCACTAGCTTTTATGTATGTACGTGAAGTCCATTCTACCAAGAGCTCTGCAACACACAACACCTCCTCTAGAGAAGCTCCTGCACAGCAACTTCCCAGCACCAGACAGTTTTGTATATAATATATTTATACTGTATAGATAAAACGCCATAGCTGAGTTCCCTTCTCACATCCATCCTATGTGCGATTCAACATCACGAAACCAACATAGTGTTGCATCGTGTTGTAGGGCCTTTGAGATTGCTACCAGCTCTGTTTGTAGGGTGGAGCAGTCATTAGAAAGTCTCCATCGGAGGGTCTGACCTTGGGTGTAGAAGGCCGCTCCGGATCTATGATGTTTTGGGTCCACCGAGACGTCTGTGAAGTATGATGCTGCATCAGCCAGTGTCTCGGTGGCTATGGCTTCCTGAGTTATTCTTTTGAGGTCCTCCTTCTGGAGGTTGGCTTTGCTATCACCTAGTTTGGTGATTTTGAATGTGGCTGGTGGAGGGCTCCATGGTGGTGGAACTACATAAGCCCTGTCTAGATTGTCTTGGTTGTTCTTGACGTGTGTTTCTGCTTGCAGTATACTGCCAGATCTGGGGTCACTAAATTTAAGGGGATAACTTAACTCTAAACTTAATTTCTAAGGGTCGCTGCCACCAGACCCCCTCTGGACAGCATGTAGCTCGTTAGGTAGCGGGCAGAGTGGACTAGGCATTGGGTTAGGTTTTCCATTGATCAGATCGATAAGGGTAAAGAAGGGTGAAACCATAACATGTCTTCATTGATTTATTTCTTATAAAACACACTGGTAAAAACACATACAACCACACTGTGGACCATAATTCCAAGGCCTGTCCCAGGGTATAGCACTGGCGCCTCTAACAACTGTTGTTGTGGTCGGTTACACTCCGACCCGAGATGGGTCTGGGGTCATCGGCCCACGAGGTAGAGTAGTGCCGATTGATCATGACGAATCAGCGCCATCACTCCTATATTGACCACTGCTGGGTATCCACCGGCTCCGAGCGACCGGTGGGTTTCAATTAAGCCCACCCTCGATCTGGAGACAAACGTGAATCAGCGTCAGGGAACTGAGAAACATGACAACACCAACCAACTCTCTTGTCTAGACGACAGACGTATTTACGTTATATTACTTCTACACTGGGTGAATGACAATTCAACTGTTAAATCATGAACACTGGTGAACACTGATAATCACTACAATTGACTGAATTAACTGAATGGCTAGGAAACAACATACCTGGAGACAAACGTGAATCAGCATCAGGGAACGCTGATGCCTCGCCATCTCGAGCTTATATACCCCTGAGTTGCCAGTGATCGCTACTCAGGCAATGACAATAATTACAAACAAACTAACTGTTACTCATTCAAAGATGACCCTCAGTTGACAAAGGTCTGGCAAATTACTTGGGTTGATTAAAACAGACTAATTCAAGGTTGCGTTGGCCAGTAGAGAGTGCAATAAACGTAGTGACAACTGTGTTTGAAGGCGGGGCTTACTGAGAGTGATCCTGAGGGTAAAACGCTCCTGAGATTCTACAAGCGCGGTGGATTTGAATATTATGTAGCGTAATATGAATTAAACGGGTTTTTAGGAATGGCAATGAGTTGCGCAGTACATAGCCTTCCCCTTCCAAGGATTCATATTATGCGGAATAATAGGCAAAAGCACTAACGGGGTAGTGCACATACATTCTTCATATCTTAACAGTTCGTGATTACAGTACCTTAATACATAAAACAAAACTTAAGGAGACTTAAACGTTTCATACTCCAGTCTCTTCGGAGGCGTGGGTTCGAATCCCACCGCTGCCACCAATTTATACTGCCAGATCTGGGGTCACTAAATTTAAGGGGATAACTTAACTCTAAACTTAATTTCTAAGGGTCGCTGCCACCAGACCCCCTCTGGACAGCATGTAGCTCGTTAGGTAGCGGGCAGAGTGGACTAGGCATTGGGTTAGGTTTTCCATTGATCAGATCGATAAGGGTAAAGAAGGGTGAAACCATAACATGTCTTCATTGATTTATTTCTTATAAAACACACTGGTAAAAACACATACAACCACACTGTGGACCATAATTCCAAGGCCTGTCCCAGGGTATAGCACTGGCGCCTCTAACAACTGTTGTTGTGGTCGGTTACACTCCGACCCGAGATGGGTCTGGGGTCATCGGCCCACGAGGTAGAGTAGTGCCGATTGATCATGACGAATCAGCGCCATCACTCCTATATTGACCACTGCTGGGTATCCACCGGCTCCGAGCGACCGGTGGGTTTCAATTAAGCCCACCCTCGATCTGGAGACAAACGTGAATCAGCGTCAGGGAACTGAGAAACATGACAACACCAACCAACTCTCTTGTCTAGACGACAGACGTATTTACGTTATATTACTTCTACACTGGGTGAATGACAATTCAACTGTTAAATCATGAACACTGGTGAACACTGATAATCACTACAATTGACTGAATTAACTGAATGGCTAGGAAACAACATACCTGGAGACAAACGTGAATCAGCGTCAGGGAACGCTGATGCCTCGCCATCTCGAGCTTATATACCCCTGAGTTGCCAGTGATCGCTACTCAGGCAATGACAATAATTACAAACAAACTAACTGTTACTCATTCAAAGATGACCCTCAGTTGACAAAGGTCTGGCAAATTACTTGGGTTGATTAAAACAGACTAATTCAAGGTTGCGTTGGCCAGTAGAGAGTGCAATAAACGTAGTGACAACTGTGTTTGAAGGCGGGGCTTACTGAGAGTGATCCTGAGGGTAAAACGCTCCTGAGATTCTACAAGCGCGGTGGATTTGAATATTATGTAGCGTAATATGAATTAAACGGGTTTTTAGGAATGGCAATGAGTTGCTCAGTACAGCAGGAGCCCAATGACCTCGATTGCCTCGTGCGACTAAGTGGCCCCTCGCACTCTGTGGTCGAGGTGGAGGGAGGCACTGATTCGCGTTTTGGCAGCTGTGGGCTTATCTGATCTACAGATTTTGCAGCGGAGACCGGCTGTCACCTGCTTGACTCGTACTGCCAGGGGTGGTAGTTCAGTTTTCATTTGCAAATTGCAAATTCTGGCCCACATGGATGCTCCGAGCATGGTCCTGAGAGCATTATTTTTGATAACTAGTTTAGCTATCTGGTCTTCTCTCATCCAATGAGGATTGGAGTGACGATCACTTTCTTGAAAATAGGACTCACATATGCCATTTTCCAATCACTGGGGACCTTGTAGTGGATTTCTCCCCTACAAAAGCTGTTTGTCGCTGAATAGCCGACCCCACGAATTCCCCAGTGTATGCCTCGTGGTCTAGGTCAACCAGCGCCGCCCACGGAGCGGGGGTCAACTACTAAGACACGCCAACCCCCGCTATTTAAGACCTGACCTCGTGGTGATATCTCTCTTTTCTACCTACACCAACCAGCCAGCAACACCTTCTTCTCCGCCTGCCTGGCGGTCCTCGCTCCAGCCGGCGAGCATGGCGACCCACAAGCTGTCCGTCTCTGAGCACCCTCACCAACCAGCTCTCTCTACATCACGCTTGTAACCATGCTGCCTTCCCAACACCAAGCTGCATTGTACATCCAATACAACATGTATGCAGAGAGCACATTGTGAGTTTCCTTTCTCCATCCCATCCTGAGTGTGAACCAAACATCCCAAAAACCCCACAATCTTTTGCTCATGTTTGTAATAGGCCGCATGTCTTTCGACGATTCTGTCGCCAGTGAGGCGTAATTAATTAACTTGATAAAAGTTAATTACCCGATCAGTGGTGAGAAGGAT
This sequence comes from Homarus gammarus, assembly GCA_958450375.1. Lineage (NCBI taxonomy): Eukaryota > Metazoa > Arthropoda > Malacostraca > Decapoda > Nephropidae > Homarus > Homarus gammarus. The sequence goes on from CAUDMG010000281.1 coordinate 1,837,726, forward strand.
AAATAAGGAATATATATACCCATACTTCTCGAAGCTGTTACATTTTATTTTTGAAATAGTACAGGTAATATAAGCAAATTTATGTAACAAGGTTCCCTCTAGTACTGATGCCTTTATTCAGTATTCTCAGTAAAAATAAAAGCGTGTTGTAGACATGAGTAAATTTGCAAGTTTGTTTGTATAGAATTGAGCATCTTAAACCAGTTAAGCGATCCTTTATAACTCCCATGATCATGTACACAATGATTAACTATAATTCCACAATGATACGAGATTCTATGTTAAATAATGTTAAAATGGAATAATGAAAGCTGTTATTATTATGAAATGCTCAATCCAAATAACCTTTAGACAAAAATGTAATCTAATATCTTGCAGCTTTGTCGAAGTGCATTATTTAACTAGGCTGTATTGCATTCCCTTCCCTCACTTTTTCACCACCTCCCCCAACGGATAAAATCGATCCACCTAGAAGACAATTAACACCATTTTAATTTGGAAAATTTGTGTGAAATACTATAAAATGGTTTTTAGGAAAGTGCGTTTATTTTTCTGAATTAAAATATATGTAACACGGTGATCAATGTTACGATTTATGTAATGACTATTTATTGGTTTCTATCAGCTGTTCGACGCCTGGAAATATTCAGGTGTTTGTTGTTGAAATAATACGAGGCGGAGACGAGCCAGTAACAGTTGCTACACCCTGGCGGATGTGGGAGTAAGCTAACTATCGCAAAAATAGATGGCGCTGCTCCTGGTTCGGGTCAGGGCTGTATATAGCACCAGTTTTTAACCCTCAGATAGCACGGCTCTGTTCTGGACGTTAATTTACAATAAATAGATCTTCAGTAAATATCGACATACAAGTTCACATTGCACAATTTTAGTTCAGGTATAGAAACAATGATCGAGTCAACCACAGCCCAAGAAAGCTGTTAATGGTTTATTAAATAATGAGTCACTGGTTGCCTTCCAAGGTTAAAATTGCATTGGGGTTCCGTTTGGGGTATGATTTAGCTGCAGTCGAAGGCAGAATAAAATTAATTCATTCATTAGCATTTAAATTTTAACTAATACAACAAACACACAGACAATTTTGATTAATCTAATAGTACTAACCACTCAACTTTATTGGTGGATGTTATATATACCTGTATAGTTGTCTTATTAATGAAAGAGGAAATCAGAGAATCAGAAGAAAATTAGCGAGTGTTCTTGTGATTTTTTAGTAATTAATTATGATCAAAGGGCAGTGCACATCGCGCTCCCGTCTACCGACAGCTTCTGCCTAAGAGAGCCGTCAAATGGTGTACGGCAGGGACTACATTCTGCAAATAGTATATGAAAATAATAGTGAGGTTTGCAGTGTAACTTAGAGCAAACTAAATTAATGACGTTAAAACCACTCGGAATATAGTGGGGGAGAAGTTTGTTCCCTGCCATGTTATTATCCTTTCCGTTGTCCATCATAGTATGTGTATTAAATGGGGATAACCAAAATAATAATATTAATAAAGTCTTCCATTTTTATATTTTCTATGGTCAAAGTTGTTAGGATGATGATATATAGATGGCGGAGCAGATTACATGGCAACTATATGCCAGATAAGTTATATTAAAGTAAGTGGAGTGAGTCATCCTAGGGGTGAATGTTGTCCTCCCGTGACGTAAGACGGTAAGAACCAGTGTCAGGAGCACCCCATGTGTGAACACCTCCAGCCGAAATGCTCGTCAAGGAATTGTAAGTTAACTAACACATAAAGGGTTTTGAATGCCCAATGGTTGTCCCTCTTGGACTGTAAATGTTTTGTCGTGTATTGTTATGGAGACATTTTGTTTAATTTCCGCTAGGTGGATAAATAGAGGAGGCGAGTAGAGGAGGAGTTCCCGTTAGGCATTTGTTATCAGGCAATGGAGTCCGGTGTCCTGTCAAAAATTTGGGCCAAGGACACAAGTACTGGGGAACTATTACCCTCATATGCACCCACATGTTATGTATAATGAATGAGGGTTATATAACTTTAATACATTATTGGTAACAGTGACCAGGCAGGTGGCCAGGGCAGTAGGTCCAGGTATTAACTTGTCAACACTGGCCATTGATTACATGATAACATCAACAAATCGAATCTTACCCTTGGATTATTTATTTTATTTTGTTGTAGGCGTTTTTATAATAGTTTACTTTACTTTTTGCATGAAATTTTATATTTATTAGTTCTTATAGATGTAAATTTTTGTTATATTCTAACTGGGAAGGAATTGTAACTCAATAGTTCATTGTGCAATGTACAGGGTTTTTTTTTTAACAGCATGAAACCAAGGTATTTCTGGAAATTTCTTTATTAGGGTCATTACCGTAGTATTTAGTTCTGCAAAATATTGGAACAGGGAACAGCAGGTACAGTACAGTAATAGTTTACAACAGGTGATAGTGTAGATGACAAACACGTGTGAAGGAGCCATTTCTGGGAGATGCTTGGTAAATTTGCACTTTCACACCGCACTCTGTTAGAAAGTCAAAATTATATTTTTCTAGTGTATTTGTGTGTTTACACCGAATATGACCTTCATTTCTGGCAGAAATTAGCCGTGTTTTTTATCTTTTTTTTCCATTGAACGTTTTCTGAAAAAAAATCATGGCAAAGTACACCAAAAACACTAGAAAATCAAACCTAACCTAACCGACTCTTGCCATATGATGGAATCACCTATTTCTTTCCTTATTGGCTTGGTTCTTTTTCGTCGTTGGATTCTGAGATTCTTACACAACGCCACATATGTTGGTCTTCGCGATATTTACATTGTCTTGCTCTTAGTACACTTTACTGAGGTTGGAAGAACACCATGTGATCAAAAAATGTTATAGTTTCTTCGCTTTTTTCCCAAAAACTCGCAATCAGCTCCTTATAATTTAAGTGACATCCATCGCAGACTTCCATGGTCGGAACTGAACTTGAATTTCAAAATATGAGATTGGGCCAAATATACTGTGAATTAAACCGAACATCATTTTAATTGGTTGCACAAACGTTTTTGATTGGCCGCGTGACGTGTACGGGAACGCATGCGCGTGATGATTTATGAAGGAGGCGCAGGAGACATGCAGTGTTGGAGGTGAGGCAGGCGATTAATGGAAGAAAATAGAAAAATTTTGGATGTGCTATCTCTGTTATTATACATTTCCGCCGGTAATGTATTCGATGAAAATTATCTTATAATTAGACGTCTTATTTGAATATAATAATAGATTAGTGGTAGGAATGTGCGGTGTGTAAATGCAAAAATACCGATTGCTTTTGTAGAAGAAAACTTGTTTGGGGAAAATTTAATTTGTTGCCACCATATGATTTTGAACCTAACCTAGGATTGCTGTGGTGGCAACAAATGCAATAATACCATTTTTTGATCTCATGAATAGAAATAAGTAAGCGTAGGAATTCTAAATTTCTTGCATTTGGTTTCTGATGTTTCCATCCTCAACATGATTCTCTGTGATGTGAGGAGCTTTCAGGGAACCAGTCATCATATACTTGTTTACATGCACACCAAAGGACAAATGATGTTTCATAGACATTAACACTTGTGTTAAACAAAAACAAAAAATTGGCAGCAATGTGTAATGGTTTTGTAATACATGTTATAATAATATTCATGGTAATATTAATAATAACATAGTGGATATTTTGCCGTGACCGGCTAAGTTCCTATTACTGCTATTTTACCTTGAGTGCGCTCTGATTGGCTAAGTACTTTCTATTTAATATGACGGGAGGGTCCAACACCCGTCGAAGAAGTTAGGTAAGGTTCGGTAGGTTTCTTTGGTTGGTTAGGTCAGGTTCTATGTATTAGGTTCTAGTAAATGTTGCCTCTTTATAATAACATTTGTGGAAAAAATTAACAAAATCGAACAACTTCTGGTTAGGTATGTTTATAGCTATACAACGATCGACTCACAGCGAAATAAATGCCAAATGCTGCCAGATTCATGGTCAAGTATAGGTCTTGCATTGTTCACCAGTAATGGACGATTAGCCAATCAGAGCACACTCACGGTAAAATAGCATTAGTAGGAACTTAGCCGGTCACGGCAAAATATCCAGCGCGTAATAATAATATAAAAAACCCAGACTTTTCTCCAACAGTGATGTAAGTTATTAATTGTAGACAAGATGGACCAACTTGACTTAACTTCCTGATTGAAAGGTTTTATTTTATTTATTTTAGATTTTGTCAGGGAGGTTGATTAGAGTCAATTTATTGTTTTATATATCAACAGAAGGAGGAAGGCGAACATGGCAATCCAAGTGGTACACACTATTCACTCTAAACAAAAAAAAAAGTAGATTTTCATGTTTTCTGCACAGGGAGAGGCATTAAAGGTTTGTTTACAAATCTAGGCCAAGACTACAACAGTATACAATGTTGGTAAAATGATGAAATATTTGGTGATTAATATTGACAAGTGACCCGCCAATGAGTTATTTGTTTTAATGTTTATTTAGATACTGTACTATATTTTCATCAGTGAGCACTGATATGATAATCATTTCTAATGCAAATGCTTTGTTTGGTAGATATTTAGGCACCTAAGGTGCGCGCACTTCTTTGTCTTCTCAGAGGAAAGCGGCAGTTTTATGTTAAGGTGGTAAGGTTGGATTGGGTTAGGTTAGGTTGGGCTAACCTTAGTTGATAAGAAAAACAAGCAGCAGAAACATTGTTAGGAGACCATCACCCTAAACAAACAAACAAACCTACCAAACCTTACCTCCTAGCCCTGGTATATTAAACAGAAAGAACTTTCGGTAATTGTGCAAATTACATACAGCAATCAAGGAATTCCGGAAATTCACTTCACTCAATCGATAGAACTATTTTTTCTATTATCAATTTCTTATATACTGTACACTTCCGTCACAAATTTATAATAATGAAATTATAGAATTTTAAAAAGAATAAACTCAGAGCACCTGTCCCTGACTCGGAGTAAGGTAAGAAATACTGTAATGGCTATTGATATTATTGTGGAGGCTGACCACACGACTCTGGGTTATTACCAAACATATGGCACTAGCGGCCACCGGGTAGGGCCACCGGGGGTCCATTAGCTTGTTAGGTACGGTTTAGTTTGGTTGTGAATAATCCACAAATCACTTGTTTTTTTTGCTCTCCCCCACCCAAAACCCCGAATTCCCACACTCTTCCCCTGTATTGTCATGGGGGGGGGGGGGGGGCTAAGTCACAAATAAGTGAATTCCAACAAAACGAAGGTCAGATTTGAACTAATCGCACCAAAATCCATCAGAAAACCACTTATATTTGTTTTTTCAAATTCCATAGTTGTTGTAATATGCATATTTACCGAACTTTCTGTGATATGGTGTAATTCTACAATTTTTGTGGACATGAGAGCAGCCGCCCATACCGAACCACTCATAAGCATACACTGAACATTGGCGTTGATCCGGCCCCCTGCGGCGGAGTGTTTTGAAATAGTGTATGTCAAATGATTGTCTGTTTACATCCTGGGATGAGACGTCACCGCTACATTACCACGGAAGACAAACTAGTGCCCACCTAGGCACCAAATTATCGACCAAACGAAGCATTTGTACAAGAAATGATTTTCATATCAGAACTCACTGATGAAAATATTGTAAGAAAATAAACATCAAAACAAATAATGCATCAGCTGGTCAGTTGTCAATATTAACCATACTTACCACTGTACATAAAACAGGTACCATACTGTATATAGGGAATGTGAGAATAATGTTTGCTGCTAATAAGAAAAGTTGGTTAATATTCTGTAGCTGCCATGCCATGGATATCTTTTTTTTATCCTCCGCCACTGATGGGCTCATTTGCCGATTGGGTGGCTGGTCGCATCTGTCACGCACTGTTAGCAAGTACTGGGCATGCACTGTCTCCTGAATACAGTATACTGTATTGGAACCTGCACCGGTGTTGGTCAAGTTTAACCTTGAAAGAGCTTGCACTCAGTGCCATCACAATACACTCTGGCAGGTACTACTGCCTGGATAGATATTGGAAGCATAATGTGTTGTATAATGGTAGACCCTGCTGCCATCTGGCATCAAAAAAATTGTGACCAAGTCCCAGGTTACTGATCTGACTTTGTCTCATTAACACACAATTGCAGGGTTTTAATTTTCTCTTACTTTGACAACAGAGCATACATATATCGTTTCTCATGATTGATTTTTTTATTACTACTTCCCCTGTACTATTATTATATTTTATATTTTTATTTAATATTTATTATAATTTAATAATTTGTATTCATTGTTATTTATTATTATTATTATTATTATTATGATGATGATGATGATGGTGTTTTCTCCTCCAGGCCCTGATGTGGGTCATTGACCTATGCTCTAGCAGAAAAATATATTTATCATGTGAAAAAAGGTAATGGGTGGTTAACAAAAAATGACAAAAATAAGAATACAGTACTTTGCTCTATAGCATTTGTCAGAAATTTTTAGTTTTCGAGTTATTTTGACATTTGTATTTCACTTAAACATAGTACAAGTTAACAGGGAAATACATTATTTACTCATGAGCAGGTGAAAGCTCTGGAACTTGAATTGTGTAAGTTGCAGGATGGTGTCTGAAGGTTGTTCATTGGGAAATTGCCGTGTAATTCAATGGGTGTTCAAGAACGAAGCTGTAGCTGTTGACATATTTAGTCTCATGGCTTACTCCTTGGTTCAGTTAAGTGTCAAAGATGTAAATTAGATTGCTTGTATCAAGATCCTCTTCCGTCTGTTAATTAAGGTAAATTTTGAAAAAGTGAAGTTAGGTTAGGTTTACATACTGGGGGTCCAGTTGTATAGGTTAGGTCAGGTCCTTCTGGTTAGGAGGTTTTGTTAGGTTTGGTTTTGCCAATTTTTTTTTATGGCGTGTTCTTTCCCCACAATTTTCCTACTTTAAAGCCCAGCCCACTTTGTGCAACCAATATTGTTGGTAATTAAGGGGGGGGGGGGGGGGGGCGCAAAACTAATTTCCGACGGAAATGAAGTTAAAATAAATATGAAATGCAATGAATACACTATGAATTTTTTTTTTTTTTTTTTTACTGGAATAGCTCACCCTGGCACAGGTCTTGACCCACAACGGGGCCTTGGGGGCGAAAAAATATGAGTAAAAAGAAATTAAAAATAGAAAAGAAAAAGATAACATTAATCTACACCACAAAGATGCCAGAACACCTGGAATTTAAAGTGAGACATTGTATGAGTATGGAAACACAGAAGGCAGAGCATTCCACAGTTTAGCTGTGTGAAAAAAGAAGGATGTACAATAACGGGTTATTCTATTGTGACCGACAGCCACAGAGAAACGGTGGGCACCGCGGGCAAGAAAAGTGTTACGAGCCCACGGCCTTTCTGGCGGTACACAGGATGCCAACTCCACCGAACATTGCCCGTTAAAGTGCCTGTAAAACAGAGAGTGAAGCAACATTTTGGGGAAGAGAAAGGGAAGAAAGATTATCAACTAAAGGAGGCGAGTTAATAAAATGAAATGCCTTTGATTCCACCCTATCTAACAGTTGGACAGAAGAAGAGCCACCCCAGATATGAGAGCAGTACTCCCAAGTTAGGATGAATGAATCCCATATAAACTTGAAGCAACTGCTCAGGAGTGAAGTAGCTGGGGCATCTGTACAACATTCCCAGCTTTAGGGAGGCAGCTTTAGCAATGTTGTACGTGTGGCTTCCCTGTAGCAATAACAGCTATGGAATATTTTCTGAAATTTTAAAATTGAGGATAAGACCTCCATTTTATACAGATATTTTTCTGATGAATACCTATATACAGTTCTGAATTATATTAGTGCATAACATCTACATTTAGTGTAAGAGCAAGGAAAAAACTATGGGATTCTCTAGTTTGAAAATCAAAAAAATTTGTTGCCAAAACCAACCTAATCCGTCTTAACCAAACAATCCTTGGCTAGTTTTGGTCATGATAAATTAGAATGATTCTTGTGATCTATTTCAGTGATTTACTAGCTACCCTGTAATTGTTTCATTCCTCCACCACTAGATATACATTCTTTGCTTATAAGCAGTGGATGCTTCTTGAATGATGACTTGGCATTACCACTAAATTTCTCTATACCTGTAATCTTCTTTACCTTATTGATTTAATGGGAGGAGCTCTGTAGATGGTGACTGTGATGAATATACAGTAAATGGTTCTTGTAAAAAGAATTATATAAACAAGTAGTAAGGTTTGTCATTTTAACCTAACTTAGTTAAAGTTGGGGGTGATAAATGCTTAGCTTTCTGGTACAGTGGTCAATATTTTGCTTAAACCCATTCTAATTAAAAAAGGGCTCCACTGGGAAGATATGTATATGCAAGAAGAAATACAAATTATAATTATTAGATATACCTGTACTGTAAATGGAAAATTGTCTTTAGATGAACCTTAGACAGTACAACTCTGTTTTTTGGGTCTAATCTGTTATTGTTAGGTATGATTGTACAAAAAAAATTGAATTATACTACAGTACAATGGTCCCTCGGTTAATGAACACAATTCATTCCACAAGGTCGTTCGTTAACCTAAAATTTAGTTAATCGATAACATTGTTTCAATGGGATATTGGGTAATTGGTTCCAGCTCAGCGAAAAGTACACACAAAGTGGAAAAAAATGCAGTTAAGTACACTTACTTTGAGGTGTGTATGTAGAAGGTTCCTGGTTGCTGATGGGAATTAGAGGTAGGGGTGGAGGAGATGGGAGAAGAGAAGGAAGTGGGAATGGAGGAGAAATCACCTTTCAGGGGACCCATGCTTGATGCAGTCATTTCACCAATAAAATTTTAAGTTTACTCGGTGTAATTCAAGATTATTTTCTTTAAATCAACTCTGCACTGTGCTATTTATTATTAATATATTAACTAAAGTTCAGAATGACCAAAAATTTCAATGGAAAAAAAATATTTAAGACACCAACAAAATAGATGCTCTCTCGATAGTAAACAGCCAGACTGAGCCTGTACTGGATATATTATCAATACAGTAGAAGTCCAAAAATCCGGACTGCTTGGGGATTGGGTCGGTCCGGATTTTCGGATTTTCCGGATTCTCAGGCAGTACTTTTAAAATTAAAATTTAAGGAGGAAGAAAGAAGAGGTGAACAGGTACATTTTGATAGCTTATTCATTCGCAAATATAGCATGGTTTATTAATCAAAACGAGCAGTTTTAAAGAAAAATCTGTGAAATCTAGAATTTAAATCTTTGCCTTTTTTATATCATAAATTGTAGACTTTTCCAATGTCGTATGTTTCCATTAGAATAGTATTGCTCACACCATGTTCTAGTTTCTTAATTATTTCAAGTTTGTCACCCAATTTCAACGTGTTCTTCTTTCTCTTCACACAACGAAGATTATCTACCGGGTACTTTAGGAGCCATTATTATGGGCTTGTACAGTACTCTGTAAATGGAAAGAGTAAGATTCAAAATTACATACATTGTCACAGTTTGATTGCTTGTTTTAAAGTGGCAACCGCATGGTTGCTTGTTGTCGCTGTGCAGCTGTGGCGCTCATGCATGCGCACATACACATATAAGCCAGCTAAAAAAAAAAAAAAAAAAAAAAAAAAAGTTTTCGAAAAGTCCGGATTCTCAGGTGGTCCGGATTTCTGGCATCCGGATTTTTGGACTTTTACTGTATGTTAAATAAATATTAAAATGACTAATAATTTTAATATAAAACATTCAAAAATATTAAGTAGCACAACTTTATTGATATTTACTCCATTGGAAAGGAATGTAAACAGAACAGATTACTGAATCGGCAGACCAGTCCATTAGCTGACCAGCTGATGCGTACAACAAAACATGATTTTCATAAGGATATCATTATTCATTTTTTTTTTTCCCCGAATTGAAGATTCTTATGGAAGGTAATTGCAGTGGGGTATGCTATAACGAACGTATTCTACTACGAATATTCCTATAACGAACGGTTTTACCTATAAAGTTGAGAATGCTATAACGAACGCGGATGAATACAGGACTATTTCGTCTGGCGCATGAATATTGTTGTACCGCGGCTCACAACAAGAGCGTCAGGCGCCATATTGGTTCATTGTGTAGTCAGTGCACCACTGAACTTGTTGAAATTTCGTCTTGATGTGGAAATTCGTGTTATTTTTAAAACTATTTTGTTATACAAGTGTACAATTGTAACAATGAATCGTCAAAAGCGAGTGAGAAAGCTAATATACTCTTGAAACTAAGAAAGAAATTATAAATAAACAGACAAAGTGCCTGTACGACAGTCACCAAAGAGGTGGAAGGATGACTCCTCTCCTTGCACCTCTTCCCCATAATTCTCTCCTTCCCCCTCCCCCTCTGCCTTCTGTCCTACATGCTAACAACACTAAGGTAAGATAAAGTACCGTATTTTTTACAATTTCCACAGAAATTTTTCAGTGTTAAGTGGTTGTGTTTGGGGGCCTGGAACGGATTAATCCCATAACGAACGAATGCTATAACGAACGAGGTTCTAGAACCAATTAGATTCATTATAGCATACCTCACTGTAGTTAACAAAGCGTTCGTTAACCGAAGGACCACTGTATGTAGTTTGCTAACTGATGTAATAGAATACAATGTTATTGAAAAGTTTAGAAAATGTAGTAAAATGACAGGTTGACCCTTATTTATTTAGTATCTGTACTGTATTCTTTGGTAGAATCTTTTATGTGGAGCTAAATAAGTTTAACTCAAAGAATGCAAGTGTGGGAGGGGGAAAGGAAATAAAAATGAAATTTCTGTGTAAATATGACATTGAAAATTCCCTTACAAAGTGTGGCATTCTTGTGAGAGCAACCTTGTTCCCTAATATTTTTTCACAGTATGTAACAAAAGTGGAGTGGGTACCGTTTATATCTTTATCAAAGTATAGTTCTGTACAGTCAAACCTTGTCCATAGAAGAAATGTAGCACATACTGTATGTAATAATGGATGCCCCTCGAAATCGAAGATGGCCGGCCCTAGGGCCACCTAGGCGTGAATTTGTTTTAGGTGTAGATGCTGTTGCCAACACAACAACCACACCTCAAGTTAATGAGTTGCATGACCCAGTGTTAAGGAATGGTCCGAGAAGACTGGACAACTCTCCAACAGCACTGGCTAACCATTACCTTGGAACACGATTCGCAAATCGATGAACATCCAGGTCCTCAATTGCTGCGAGGTAGAGAGAGGCAAATGGCGTAAAGAAACTTGCCTGGGGATCGAACCCGGGTCCACTCGCTTGCGAGGTGAGCATGCTGACCATTACACCACAGGTTGCCATGGCACTTAAGTACCATATGTGGAAAAAACCTGATTACCAGTACATACAAGTGTCAGAGATTGAAATGGGTGCTTGGCTGGCCCTGTGCCCCACATGGTGTTTCCTGTTTATATACTGTAGTTGAAGGGTCAAGAAGTGATAAAGGCTTAAGTTTTACTAAGCCAGAAGAGTGTACAGACAAAATATGTTGGCATATCTGATAATTTGCTGCAATTATGGAAATTTTATATACAGTACAGGAATGCCCCAGTTATTGCAAAGGATGCATTTCAAAAAGTCATGGTAATAAAGAATTTGCAAATTTCTGGGTAAGTTTCCCCATGAGAATCTCTTCCTTTTATCCCGTTTTCTACTGATTAGCTCATTAGCCACTTGGGCTGTTGTTCACGTCTCAGTTATGCACTGTTGGCAAGTACTGGGCATGTACTGGCTCCTGAATGTATCTGTGCCTGCATCAATGTTGGTCAAGTCTGGTCTTGAAAGAGCTCTCACTTGGTGCTGTCTCACCACTTTGGCATATTGCTCCAAGATTTCACATTTCTCACTCCAAAAAAAGGTTTAGCTTCACAATTTTCTGGACTTCTGGCTTCTTCAACTTAACTGTTTCTTCTTGTGGGGTGGGCATCCTCCAGCTCCAGTTATGGATTCTTCCGAGTAGTTCCCTCCGAGATATTTAAAAACTTAAATTATGTTACCCCTTGCCGTCTACTGTACAAGCTAGGCAGTTGCAGGCATTCTGATATCTCTGGGTAAATGAGGAGCAATGTATTTAGAGTGTGGTGCATTCCCAGCTGGCAACTTTCACCACAAATTTTCTTTATACTGCATATAATACTGTATATCAATACTGTACAGCATTATCCATTGCTGTGGAGATTGTTCTTTCCTCTTAACACTATACATGCATAAAGTTACAAATGTTATCAGTTTCAACAATTTAATGTGTCCAGAGGTTATGTTAAGTTATCAGGGTATTTGTTTTGTAAGCAAGTAAAAATGGTTCTCCTCATGAAATTCCTCATATCCTCAACTTTCCAGAAGCCTCCTCTCCTGTTTCTGGTGCAGTATCTAAAAGTGATTTCCCTCTTGTTATCCCATATTCCCAGAATACTGAACTTTTCATTCTCTTGGGTGCCAGCAAATTCTAAGATGAGACAGCAGTTTCAGGCATCATTAAATTTAGACAGGTATTAGCAGATTCTATTACTGTGGCAGTATTAGGGACATCTGATGAATAACATTTGCAGAGTCATTCAGTAAGATGGTCTTACATATTGAAAAGTAAAAGATGATGAATATTTATAATTTGGGATGCAGAGTGACTTGTTTTTGCCTTGGACTCTTGGAGATGGTAATGTTTGGCACCATTAACCTTTTTATTGCTGTATCATATGATGAAAAGGTTGTATCTTTTTTGTATTAACTTTGTCTTGATATTTAATGCTGCAAAGAATTTACTAATCACAGCAGGTTCATGCATATATTGTAGACTTAGCAGCATAATTAAAGGTAAGCAGATAATCTTTGATTACCTCAGGAAGTTGTGACCATGCCTGGCGAGCTGTTCCCCATCCTGTGGGTTGGTGTTTAGGAAGGGTATTCAGTTATGAAGCTTTGCTTCAACATGCCTGATGGTAGCCAGGTCACCAGAACTGTGGCCATCCCCTGGTCTGCATTTTCTGAACTGGTGCCCTGGGTTTGAGATGGGGAGTGGGTGGAGGGACATATAGTTCTGGTTTTACCCAGCAGCTGCCATCAGGTAATCACAGCTAACCTATGCAAGTGCAGATATAGCCATAAAGCAGTGATGATGAATTAAATTAAAAAATAATGTACAGTACTGTACAGTACACCCCATTATCAAGTTATTTCTACTTACACAAGATAATATTTTTATTTCATATTGCATTTAAATGATCATTTCATTCATTGTTTGAATTGTTATGCATCTCATTAGGGTTGGTCATATAGTATCACAATGCCGTCTTCTTTCTTCCATTACCTAGTATAGTTCCCATTACATCATGCAGTGCGCTTTCCTCTGCAGTATGTTGGGATAGTAGTATTTTAAGTATTTTTAGATGAATTTTTGTTATGTACTGCAGCAGAGGAGGACAGTGGGGCTAACTTAAAAGTTCTTTTCAGGGCATGCAGCACAACTTGGAATCCCCCACTAATAGTAGAGAGCCTTCTATTTTAAGTTTTCTCAAGAACCCTACTGTTGGTCACTGACCAGAGTCATGTCTATGGGAAGCATGTACAGTACAGTATAGTTTTACTGTATTGGTACAGTTAGTCCTCGACTTACGACGGGGTTAGGGACCGACGACCAGCTCGTAAGTCGAAAATGCGAAAATAATACATAGAAAATCTAAAATGGGGTCTCTTTTACTTCTTAGCACCAAGAGAACTCTCAGTTTTACGCTTGCCAGCCATTTTAAAAGGAATTACAAACGGAAATTTTGTCAGTACACAGCGTGATCACTTACGCCGGGACTCAAATACGTAATTTGAAAAATATTTTTTACATCTGCGGTGGTCGTAAGTCAAGTAGGTCGCAAGTCGAGGAGTACCTGTATATCTTTACACCATATTACCAGTGGTCCTGTAGAAAATATTGGTACAGTATAGTTTTACTGTGTTGGTATATCTTTACACCATAGTACTAGTGGTCCTACAGAAAATATTTGTACAGTAATTATTTGAAGGGTGTGTGACATATCATTATTGGCTTAATTTGTACATCATGCTGAGGATCATCTACTCTTGCCATGCATGATCTTGGCACATGCCTAGGAGTCCATCCACCGAGATGCTTCTCACACACGTCTCTCTTCACCCAGTTACCCCCTTTTTTATAAATGTGTTTCCTGTATATCTCCTTCAAATTAATTCCACACCACCATACTATTTCATATTAATTAACTATCACCTTCATGTTCTATTATCTACAGCTAATTCTTAATGGCTCATTACTGTATTATCTGTATTTAAAGAACATATTCAGTACGTCATACAAAAGGCGAGCCAACACTAATTACACAACTGCATTCTATTAGTCAGTTAAGAATCATTACTTGGTTGTTTCCTTCATCATTTTATAACTGTTTTTAGGAGAGGTACTAATTTTACTTTTATTTTTTCAGTCGAGTCATCCTGCCACTCACAGTAGAGGAGGTATGTACATTACTGTACAGTATTCTGTTTTAAGTCTTTTATCATCATCTACCTGAAGTGTGTTGCTTATAATAATAAGCTTCTTTCATTTACCCAACTTTGGGTATTAGCACTGTAGCTACTTGCTGCAAACTTGAACCATTGTACACATTTTTTTTGTAACCATGAACAGGTGGTTACATGATACTTATAAACTTTGATATGTTTAGCTAGATAAGTTGGCATCTGGTGCTCATTGCACTAAATT
>CAUDMG010000281.1:1857500-2012500 GCA_958450375.1 Homarus gammarus
CCTACCCACACACACACACTGAGACACACCTACCCACACACACACACTGAGACACACCTACCCACACACACACACACTGAGACACACCTACCCACACACACACTGAGACACACCTACCCACACACACACTGAGACACACCTACCCACACACACACTGAGACACACCTACCCACACACACACTGATGCACACCTACCCACACACACACTGATGCACACCTACCCACACACTGATGCACACCTACACACACACTGATGCACACCTACACACACACTGATGCACACCTACCCACACACTGATGCACACCTACCCACACACACTGATACACACCTACCCACACACACTGATACACACCTACCCACACACACTGAGACACACCTACCCACACACACACTGAGACACACCTACCCACACACACACTGAGACACACCTACCCACACACACACTGAGACACACCTACCCACACACACACTGAGACACACCTACCCACACACACACTGGGACACACCTACCCACACACACACTGAGACACACCTACCCACACACACACTGAGACACACCTACCCACACACACACACTGAGACACACCTACCCACACACACACACTGAGACACACCTACCCACACACACACACTGAGACACACCTACCCACACACACACACTGAGACACACCTACCCACACACACACTGAGACACACCTACCCACACACACACTGAGACACACCTACCCACACACACACTGAGACACACCTACCCACACACACACTGAGACACACCTACCCACACACACACTGAGACACACCTACCCACACACACACTGAGACACACCTACCCACACACACACTGAGACACACCTACCCACACACACACTGAGACACACCTACCCACACACACACTGAGACACACCTACCCACACACACACTGAGACACACCTACCCACACACACACTGAGACACACCTACCCACACACACACTGAGACACACCTACCCACACACACACTGAGACACACCTACCCCACACACACTGAGACACACCTACCCCACACACACACTGAGACACACCTACCCACACACACACTGAGACACACCTACCCACACACACACTGAGACACACCTACCCACACACACACTGAGACACACCTACCCACACACACACTGAGACACACCTACCCACACACACACTGAGACACACCTACCCACACACACACTGAGACACACCTACCCACACACACACTGAGACACACCTACACACACACACACTGATACACACCTACCCACACACACACACACACCTACACACACACACACTGATACACACCTACCCACACACACACACACTGATACACACCTACCCACACACACACACACTGATACCCACACACACACACACTGATACACACACACACACACACTGATACACACACCTACCCACACACACCTACCCACACACACTTATACCCACACACACTGATACACACCTACCCACACACACACTGATACACACTTACCCACACACACACTGATACACACCTACCCCCGCACACTGATACACACCTACCCCCGCACACTGATACACACCTACCCCCGCACACTGATACACACCTACCCCCGCACACTGATACACACCTACCCCCGCACACTGATACACACCTACCCCCGCACACTGATACACACCTACCCCGCACACTGACACACACCTACCCCCGCACACTGACACACACCTACCCCCGCACACTGATACACACCTACCCCCGCACACTGATACACACCTACCCCCGCACACTGATACACACCTACCCACGCACACTGATACACACCTACCCACGCACACTGATACACACCTACCCACACACACTGATACACACCTACCCACCCACCTACCCACACACACACTGATACACACACACTGATACACACCTACCCACACACCTACCCACACACACACACCTACCCACATACACACACACACTGATACACACCTACCCACCCACACAGATACACACCTTTCATCACCATGCACAGTTAGGAATGTGGTGATGCAATTATGTACACCTTTACCATGGGTGAAGCCATATATGTTAGGAGACATGTGTTCTCTGATTCTATATAAGAGTCTGCCAAGAACCATCCTCTCAAAGGTTTTTGACATTGCCAATAGGCAACTGATATTGTACGAACTAGCCAAAATGGACATAGGAGGTAGGCTGTTACACTGGGTAAGTGGTTACCTAACCAACAGAAGGGCTGCTGCACTGTTTCAGGGTTACAAAAGTGAAGTTAAAGATATGCAACTTGGTACCCCTCAAGGTGGAGTACTTAGCCCCACTTTGTTCAATGTTCTTATGAATGCATTATTAAATTTAATACCAGACAACCCCAGCAATATCTCAGTCAGCTATGCTGATGATATTCTTATACATACTAAAACTCATCGTGAAATGCAAACCACCCTGAACCATGTATGCGCAGCCTGTGAACACCTCGGTCTTATTATCTCCACTGACAAAACTGAGGTGTTCAACAAACAAGCTGGTAACCGCAAACGCGGCCCCGCCAAGTTCAAGATAGGTAACAACACTATTGACTGTTTCTTCTTTTAAATATCTTGGTGTTTCCGTCCCTTGTACCCTACCTGCCATACAACAGCTAACCCGCCAATGTACTGACAGACTGAGACCTCTTAGAAGTGTAGCGGGGTACAGCCCGCACTATGGTGCTAATATTAGAATTGTTAAAACAATGTACCTGGTCATTCGTGACGGGAAAGGCGTTGACCAGCTCGAGAAAATGCAAAATAAAGCCCTCAGAATTATCCTAGGATGTCCCATGAGCACTAAAGTACTTAATATGAGGAAAGAACTAGGTATACCCAGTGTTAAAGATAGAATAATTGAAGTCAACCTCATGATAGCCCTGAGGCTTCTGCGTGGTGATCCTGATAACATTGTTTCCCTAAAATTGCTATAAGGTATGAACCATGGGACTACTGAGTCTAAATGGATCCAAACTACAGCTACACATATGAAGATGTTTGGACTAGACCCCCAGTACAAAGTTGAGACACAACAGCGCTTCCTGCCACCCTGGCGGACAGTTCCCTTCGATATCACAATACCGACGTATCCGCCTAAAAAATTAATTATACAAAGCATTTATCTCCAACACACTGCCAAATTGAGAGCTCTTGAACACATACACACTCTACAGACTGATGATAATATCACACAGACCATCTACACTGATGGATCTCTAAACACCGCCTGTGGGAGGGCTGGAAGTGCTATTGTTGTGACTCAACCTGACGGTAATATAATTGAGAAAGGAGTTAGAATTAACAACTGGGCATCCACTCTACAAACTGAATTAGTTGCCATACTCACAGCTATTAAATTCATTGAAACCACTGTTACTGACAGTCTCATCATCACTGACTCTCTATCCTCACTACTTGCCCTTGGCACCCTCGACTCAGGTTGTCACGCTCTTGTCTCTGAAGCCAGACACAAATATGCGTGCCTTGTTGACCGGGGTGTCAGGGTCAAACTGTTGTGGATCCCCTCTCACATAGGCCTCATAAAACATGACAGAGTTGATGCCCTTGCCAAACTCGCGTCTAACAAAGACACCGTTGAATACAATTTGAGTCTGTCAAAAAGAACCCCTAAAACTGTAATTAGGAAAGAACTTATTGATGAGTTTGACGCAAGTAGACAAGTGCAAACAGGCACTAGTCGATCCATAGGTTACCATGATGAGATGTATCAAGTGAAACATGTATATGGAGCAAGTAACAAGATCACTAGATTACAAGATGTTGTAACCGCTAGACTAAGGTTAGGATATAAGTACCTTTGGCAGTATGTTCCTCAAGCAGATGTAAACAAAACTAAATGTAAAGTGTGTGGCCATACATATGGCCACACACTTGAACACTACGTCTTCGACTGTGTGAAGATAGAACCTTTTAGGGACAGGTCCAAGCACACTGTGTGTGAAATGGCACAACACTTCATCTCTAATGGCAAGATAGCCGACATATTAAGATTGTATCCACTTTTTTGCACTTAGTAACTATATCAGTTCTCATGTACAGAACCAAATACGCAATGTGCTTGAATACCTCCCACGTAAATGTGAATAACAAAGTGTGAGGCCAGACATACTGCCTCACACGCCTGTTCTCACGCATTTGTGAATAAGTTACCCTTTATGTATAGAACTAAACAAATAATGTAAATGAAATACTGTGTAACATTCAGTGCCATAATATCCTGACAACGGGGGTTAATTATTATGACCCTTTGTAAACCCTACTCTGTAATCCTTTTGCGCTACCGCTCACAGGATGAGTGTGGGGTGCACAATAAAGTAGCCGCTGCAAGTGGCAAAATCCAATGATACACACCTACCCCCACACACTGATACACACCTACCCCCACACACTGATACACACTTAGCCCCACACACTGATACACACCTACCCACACACACTGGACACACCTACCCACACACACTGGACACACCTACCCACACACACTGGACACACCTACCCACACACACTGGACACACCTACCCCCACACACTGATTCACACCTATCCCCACACCCTGGACACATATCCCCACACATTGGACACACCTACCCCCACACACTGGACACATCTACCCCCACAAACTGATACACACCTACCCCCACACACTGTACACCCTTACCCTCACATGCTGATACACACCTGCCCCCACACGCTGGACACGCCTACCCCCACACGCTGGACACGCCTACCCCCACACGCTGGACACGCCTGCCCCCACACGCTGGACACGCCTGCCCCCACACGCTGGACACGCCTGCCCCCACACGCTGGACACGCCTGCCCCCACACGCTGGACACGCCTGCCCCCACACGCTGGACACGCCTGCCCCCACACGCTGGACACGCCTGCCCCCACACGCTGGACACGCCTGCCCCCCCCCCCACACGCTGGACACGCCTGCCCCCCCCCCCACACGCTGGACACGCCTGCCCCCCCCCACACGCTGGACACGCCTGCCCCCCCCCCACACGCTGGACACGCCTGCCCCCCCCCACACGCTGGACACGCCTGCCCCCCCCACACGCTGGACACGCCTGCCCCCCCCCACACGCTGGACACGCCTGCCCCCCCCCACACGCTGGACACGCCTGCCCCCCCCCACACGCTGGACACGCCTGCCCCCCCCCACACGCTGGACACGCCTGCCCCCCCCACACGCTGGACACGCCTGCCCCCCCCACACGCTGGACACGCCTGCCCCCCCCACACGCTGGACACGCCTGCCCCCCCCCACACGCTGGACACGCCTGCCCCCCCCCCACACGCTGGACACGCCTGCCCCCCCCCCACACGCTGGACACGCCTGCCCCCCCCCACACGCTGGACACGCCTGCCCCCCCCCCACACGCTGGACACGCCTGCCCCCCCCCACACGCTGGACACGCCTGCCCCCCCCCCCCACACGCTGGACACGCCTGCCCCCCCCCACACGCTGGACACGCCTGCCCCCCCCCACACGCTGGACACGCCTGCCCCCCCCCACACGCTGGACACGCCTGCCCCCCCCACACGCTGGACACGCCTGCCCCCCCCCACACGCTGGACACGCCTGCCCCCCCCACACGCTGGACACGCCTGCCCCCCCCCACACGCTGGACACGCCTGCCCCCCCCCCCACACGCTGGACACGCCTGCCCCCCCCCACACGCTGGACACGCCTGCCCCCCCCCACGCGCTGGACACGCCTGCCCCCCCCCCACGCGCTGGACACGCCTGCCCCCCCCCCCCACGCGCTGGACACGCCTGCCCCCCCCCCCCACGCGCTGGACACGCCTGCCCCCCCCCCACGCGCTGGACACGCCTGCCCCCCCCCCACGCGCTGGACACGCCTGCCCCCCCCCACGCGCTGGACACGCCTGCCCCCCCCACGCGCTGGACACGCCTGCCCCCCCCACGCGCTGGACACGCCTGCCCCCCCCCCACACGCTGGACACGCCTGCCCCCCCCCCCACACGCTGGACACGCCTGCCCCCCCCCACACGCTGGACACGCCTGCCCCCCCCCACGCGCTGGACACGCCTGCCCCCCCCACGCGCTGGACACGCCTGCCCCCCCCACGCGCTGGACACGCCTGCCCCCCCCACACGCTGGACACGCCTGCCCCCCCCACGCGCTGGACACGCCTGCCCCCCCCCCACACGCTGGACACGCCTGCCCCCCCCCACACGCTGGACACGCCTGCCCCCCCCCACGCGCTGGACACGCCTGCCCCCCCCCCCCACACGCTGGACACGCCTGCCCCCCCCCCACGCGCTGGACACGCATGCCCCCCCCCACGCGCTGGACACGCCTGCCCCCCCCCCACACGCTGGACACGCCAGCCCCCCCCCACCCACACGCTGGACACGCCTGCCCCCCCCCACACGCTGGACACGCCTGCCCCCCCCCCCCCCACCCGCAGGACACGCCAGCCCCCCCCCCCCCCACGCGCTGGACACGCCTGCCCCCCCCCACACACACGCTGGACACGCCTGCCCCCCCCCACACACACGCTGGACACGCCTACCCATACATCGATATCTCTTAGCTGTACAGTTGAATCTCTCAAGTCTGGCAACCATAATGACTGAGTAGAGGTGGATCGTGGAATTGTTCGGATAATGGGAGTTTACATGCTATATGTGCTATAAGGTAGAAATTACGTAGAGAACCACATTGCTGTATAGTACTGTACTGTACTTGGTAATAATTTATCTTCTTTACTGTTTTGTAATGAGCTACAGCATTTAGCGCTTTATATAATTGAATAAAATTTTTTTTGCCTTCTCAATAAAGCATTACAATAGAGGGGTTGTATACCGAGGAGTTTCAGTTGTACAGGGGCCCCCCCAAATTCACTGGGGTTGGGTTCTCAAAATGGCCGCAAATAACATTTGCTGACCCTGGGGGGGGGGGGGGGGTGTTACTTGTGTACAAAGAAATGTATATGCCCTTTGTGTTTGCCCTTAGGACAATTATTTCTGTTACCTGTATTGTAAATATATGTGCATGTGTATTAGACACACAGAAACACACACACACAGAAACACACACACACAGAAACACACATACAAATATATAATAATGGTAAAATACTCTCACAAATAACCAGAAGCAAATTTATTAAAAATGTGATAGTCTACCCTGAAGTCTTTGCTTTATTACTTTATTAATAAAGTATGGACTTGAGGGTAGAGTATGACATTTTTACTAAATTTGTTTCTGATTGTACATATGTACTGTATTGTACAGCCCCCCCCCCCACCCCCCTCTCCCAAGTTCGCTGATTTTTATTTCGTGGTCCTCTATTATTCGCGGATGACATCCTGGATGTACCCAAGAAAGTCTGTGGGGAGTTTCAAAGTTACTGGCATTTTCCTGGCTGGGACAGGGAGCCGTTTGTTCTAGAGACAGTAGTTTCCTTTACCTGTACAGTTGGGTCTTCATTTACGCGGATAATTGAACCCGCGTTGTTCCGCGTAAAACAAGAAACGCGTAAAAGAAATAACAGAACATATGGGATTAATTGAAATAGAGACTGGGCCCCACCCCCAAGCTCCACTTTTTCCGACACAATACCGACGCAATACCTACGTTGTAATAAAAATAACATCTTGATTTTATGATGGTATGCACACACACATAATATAGAAGAGAAATATAAATAAGAGTAATATACTGTACCAGGTAAAAGAAAAATCAAGGTTTAACACTTACGTCAGGTTAGGTTAGATAAGAAAAATAAAGGTTTAACACTTACGTACGGTTAGAAAAAATCAAGATTTAACACTTACGTTAGGTTAGGTTAGAAAACATCAAGGTTAGGTTAGGTTTAACACTTACGTTAGTAGAAGAGATGGGTCGGCGTACAGGAATGGCGGCTGGTTCCGAGGCAGAGGGCAGATTACTGGCCCTCAGGTGAATCACCATCACTATCCACCATAGTTGTCAGGGCCTCCCTGACAAATCCCTCAAAGTCCATAGCGTCACTGGCTTGGGCTGGCTGTGGTGGGTTGAGGGCGAAGAAGTCCGTGATGTTACGCTGATGGCTAGTGTTGAGGTTGTCGTGATACACCTTGATGTACGGCTCCATAGTGTGCAACAGCTGGTTATGGAAGACTTCATAGCGGTTATCTTCAGGGTCGTTGGAAAGGATGAGCTTCAGTTTCTCTGCACACTCGATGGCATCCTTTACATTACCATGCGTTAACCTGTGTACTTCTCGGGATGACGCACCGCCTTTTTCTTCACTGACGTGATCGTCTTCTAACATCTCGTCGGCAGTCACCTCAGGATCCCTTATCACCTCCACAATGTCGTCGTTGGTGGTCTCGGAGAAGCCTGCAGCTGTAACACTGCGCAGCTTCTCTTGCAAGGTCCACTGCCACTGCAACAGACTGAACCTCACCAGTCACAGGTTGACTCTGCCTCCCACCTGGGACACCTTGCAACACATGCCGCCATGCGTGACGAATTGTTGCTACAGACAGCTGATCCCATGCCTCCACCAAGAAGTCAACAGCTTTCTTGATGTTAAATTTCTTCCAAAACTGTTTGACGCGAACTTCTTGATCCGCCAACTCTTGTTCCTCGTCGCTCTCGCTGTCGGTGTCACCCAGGTTACGCAACTCATCCTTGGTGTTGGTACAGTCTTTCAGGAGCTTAAACTTCTTTGCGGAGAATGCAGCCTTAACATTGCATATCAACTCCTGGTCCATTGGCTGGATAAACGACATAGTGTTGGGAGGAAGGAAAGACCACATTTACGTTGGGGTGACGATCCAACAGTATGGGTGAGTGTCCTGGTGCGTTGTTAGGGAGCAACAAAATGTTGAATGGAACATTCTGTTGCTCGCAGAATTTCTTAATGTCGTGAACGAAACAGTCGTCAAACCAGGAGAGGGACAGAGCAGAGAACATCCACGCCTTACGTGCGGGTAGCCAGTGGACATTTAGCTTGGTCATGTCCGTGTTCTTGTAGGCGTGCGGCTTGTGGGCTGTGTGGATCACCGATAACTTGAGTTTACAGGTACCGGAGGCATTGGTGGTAAACAAAACGGTGATGCGCTCCTTCTGCAACTTCCGGCCCCGACACTTGCTGGCAGACTTGACAAGGAAGATCTTGGAAGATAGCTTTTTCCAAAACAGGCCGGATTCATCCATGTTGAACACCTGGTTGTCGGTGTACTGTCCTTCCTCCATAACGTCACGTAAGAGCGGAGGAAAATCACTAGCCGCAACACGGTCAGCACTCGCTCCTTCACCACCAATGTTAATGTTGGTGATCTTGTTCCTCTTCTTAAACCCTTGCAGCCACCCAGAGGAAGCATTGAAGGGTTTGGGCTCTGTAATTCCCATCTTACGTGCCACTGTTACGTACAGTTCACGTGCGTACTCTTGAACCGACCGCGTGTCCACCTCCATGTTCCGTCGTGCCTAACGAATCAAGTAGCTCACAAGTAAATTCTCCCTCTTGAGAAGTCACCTTGTTCTGGCAGTACTTCACCATTGAAGCCCCTGCAGACTTTGTGACATTCATGTGTTCTTTTATCTTGGCTGCATCCTTCTTGATCGCCCTGATCGTAGATTCGTTAGCACCATGCTGGCACGTGATCAACCTGTCTTGTTCCTTTTTCTAACTCTTGTATTATCTTGTACTTTACCTCGTAACTTAGGGCACGTCGTATCTTCTTTGGCTTAGGGCGGCTGTGTCCAGGTAATGTAAGGTTTTTCTGTAGTGGTGGAGGTCCAGTGGAAGCCATTCTTACGAGATTATCAGAACAATAGAACACCATATACAGTTCGTCCCCAAATTACGTACATCCGAATTACGTACAAACGGCCGATACGTACATCGTTTCTGAAGTCTTTAATTGCAAAAATATTGTCTTAAAAGGGCGAGCAATTTTTAAATTTGGCGGGCGAGCCAGCCGCACCGCGCCGCCACTATCACTGACCATGCAGACGACACGCTAGACGCACCAAAACAACAAGTGTGGTCATTGTGCATACAGTACTTCTCCTGTGAATTTCTGCCCTATTTTGTACACTTTACTCTGTGTGCAATGACTGGTGTAAAGCGTAAGAGTGGTGAAGCCAGTGGGAGTGCTACGAAACGTCAAGCAATCTCACTAGAGGTAAAAATGGACATAATAAAACTGCTTGAAAGTGATGAAAAGTTGACCAATGTTGCCTGCAAATTTAACCTGAGTCGGTCAACTGTTAATACAATTGATAAGGGCAAAGAAAAGATCAAGGAACATGTGAAATCTGCAGTGCCAATGCAATCTACGATTATAACTAAAAGAAGAGGGAAGGTTCTGGAAGAAATGGAAAAATATCTTGCGCTGTGGATCGAGGACTGCACACAAAAACGTAAGCCTCTGTGTCTCAGTATGATTCAGGAGAAAGCCCTAAGTCTTTTCAACGACCTAAAGAAAGATCACCCTGATGATACTGTGACATTCAATGCTAGCAATGGGTGGTTTAACCGATTCAAGGTGCGAAATAAGCTGCATAATGTTCGAGTGACTGGTGAGGCGGCGAGTGCTGATTGGAAAACAGCACAGGATTTTCCAAAGAAACTCGCGGAAATTATCGAGTTACGTACATTTCGAGTTAAGTACAACCTTTTGGTCCCCATTATGTACGTAATTTGGGGACTTACTGTACACGGTTACTGGGAGGATCGTAACTGACGCGGCTAGGTCAGCGGCTTCATCCCTCCCACGGCAGGGCACGTCATATTACATTAAACCAATCACAGCTAGCGGCGGAGGGAGGTAAGGATGCGTGGCCCAATCACAGTCCGATACGTCATATGAAGTCACCGATAACGCAACAGAGACATACACTGCGCAACCTACTCGCGCCGCTTACCCAACATGGCGGGATGGTGGGAGGTTTGAATCCAAAAATGGCGCAGCGCGAAAGGACCGCCAGTCACTCTCCTCATAAATCAAGCATCCCACTTCCGGCAAAGTACCGCGTAAATGACAAAACGCGTAAACGAAAACCACGTAAATCCAGACTCGACTGTATTGAAAATATATGCGTGTGTAGACACACACATACAAAACACATACAAATATAAAATAGTGGGAAAATCCTCTCACAAATAATCACAATTTTTTTTTTTTATGAAAGTGTGATAGTTTACCCTCAAGTCTGTGCTTTATTACTTTACTAATAAAGCACGGACTTGAGGGTAGACTGTCACATTTTTAATAAATTAGTTTCTAATTATTTGTGAGAGTATTTTACCAATATTATTTATTTGTATGTTTTGTGTATGTATACACACACATATAGTAAGTCCTCGTATAACGTTGCCCCCGACAACATTGTTTCGTCATAACATCGCTACTCCTTAGATACCCATGGTTCTGACAACATCCCGACTGATTCGTTATAACGTCATCACGGACTACTTTGTATCGCCCTCTCTCATCTTGGCGCGCTACGCTCTCGTGGAGCGTCACAGCATCCCCAAGTGTCCCCAGTCTTTGTTAGGCTTCCACAGCGTACGTGCGTGCTTAAGTGTTTTTGCTATAAATACTGTACGTACTGTAACCATTCAAAATTGCTTCCAAGTGTCCATCAAGTGCTTTATTAATATAGTAAAGCACAGACTTGATGCTAGACTCACATTTTTAATAAATTTGTTTCTGATTATTTGTGAGAGGATTTTCCGTTTATTATTTATTTGTATGTGTTTTGTGTGTACAGTGTGTCTACACACACACACACACACACATATTTACAATACAGGTAAAGGAAATTACTGTCTCCAGAACGAATGGCTCCATGTCCCAGCCACAAAAATGCCGGCAACTTTAAAACTACCCACAGACATTCTTGGGTACATCCAGAGTGTCATCTGCAAATAATAGAGGACCACAAAATAAAAATCCTCGAATTTGGGGGCCCCGTGTATTTCAAAATACGGTGATTTTTACTTGAAGTTGACAAAGTTCTGTTAAGCATCGTCACTGTTTTGTTCAAGCATCGGAAATACCTTAAAGGTATTAAGTATAAAGCGTTTTTAAAATATAATGCTGGTGCAGTATTGTCTTTTTTCTCATATTGTCACAATACTGTACTGTAATAATGTGGTTTTCTTTAATTTTGTGTTTATTAAATTTTTTGGGGGGATTAGCCCACCAGGGCATAGGTCAATGACCCACATCAGGGCCTGTGGGCAAAAATATAATAATAGCAATAATAATGAAAATAGTGATACAGTAATAATAATAATAGACTATAAAAAAAAGATCAATAGTGAGAAACGATATACAGGGTATGTATGTTGCGTTGTCAAAGTAAGAGAAACAATTGAGACCCTGCAATTGTGTGTAAATAACGCAGAAAGTCAGATCAGCAACCTGGGACTTGGTCATAATTTTTGTGATGCCATGTGGCAGCAGGGTCTACCATTAGACAACACATTATGCTTCCAATGTCTTCCCAGGTGGCAGTACAGGTTGACAACCCTTTATCCAAAATTCCGAAAACCGAAAAGCTCTGAAAACCGAAAAAAAAATTTGTGGAGCAATTTTCTTTTATGGGTATTAGCCCACTTGGGCACATGTCACTGACCCATATCGGGGCCTAGGGGGTGAAAATGTAATAGTAATAATAATTATAATAATACAGGTAATAATAATAATGGTAATACAGTAATAATAATAATAATTATTCATAGTAAATAAAAAAAATTATAAAAAATACACAAATAAAATAAGAATGATAACAATAATAATAATAGTAACAATAATACTGTAATAATGAAATGTAATAATGATAAAGAAATACAAGAGTGAAAAAAAGATCAAAAGTGAGAAACATGACCTAGACCTATGAATAATTATTATTATTATTATTGTTATTATTATTATTATTATTATAATAATAATATTTTAGCCCCCTGGCCCCAATGTGAGTCAGTGACCTGCTGTGCCCGGGTGGGCTGATCCCTGTTAAAAAAAAAAAAAAAGTCCTAACCATTCTGAAATCCAAAAACCGAAATGCATCTGGTCCCAAGGATTTCGGATAAGGGATTGTCAACCTGTACCTCCCTGTTTGATAGCGACCAACTACCTATTACTTAAAGTATGTCATGAAAGATGTTTGTAATATCATACAGTCAAGTACTGTATACAAAATGTTCTAAACACCCAGTGCACATATCTAATTTCTTAATGCAACTCCTGTACTCACTTGAAGGTTACATTACTCATTTAGAAGTGGAGGAATTATTTAAAAATTTGTCAGTAAAGTTTGCATGCCTAGTTTTCTGAACCAACTAGCACACTGTTTTGACTGTATCATCATCCACACTCCATGTTTATAAATGGAGGAGGAAGAACTTGCATATATTTATGTATGGTATTTCCTCAGTTTCCAAGCCATGGAAGTGTTGAGTTCATGGAGATCCAGATTAGGGAGGTTCAGTCCGTATTTTGTTCTTCACCATTCCTTGATAACATTACGTGTTCCTATTTGTATAGTTATATGATATTGTTTTGTATATTTTTTCTTTCAGGATATTTCATAATGGTAATTGAAATTGTTTCTGAAAATCCAATGATTTTTATTGTCAGCAAAGTACCGGCATTTATCCGACTTTTGGCACCAGAGGGCTCACTGGAGGTTCACGAAGAAGCTTGGAATGCTTATCCTTATTGTAGGACCATCATATCCGTAAGTTACTGATCCTTTCCTGTGTTTAATGGACCTTATCTTGGATGATAGAAATATGTGCTACTTTCAGTTCCAGTCTTCTAGCTATATAGTGGTGGCAAGACTTAAAAGGGTGAAACAAATTTAGTTTTATGTAGATAATTTTACCAATTCCAATGTCGTGGTTTCTCATAACTTTTTGTTTTACACTTTTATTCTGGCATTTTTTAAATTATACATACAAATACAGTACAGTAGTCTTTTCTTCTCATCCA
The DNA here is from genome assembly GCA_958450375.1 of Homarus gammarus. Taxonomy (NCBI): domain Eukaryota; kingdom Metazoa; phylum Arthropoda; class Malacostraca; order Decapoda; family Nephropidae; genus Homarus; species Homarus gammarus. Next base: position 1,871,528 of record CAUDMG010000281.1, read on the forward strand.
GGTGAGTTAATCTGTATATTAATCTCTCTTCACTTCTGGGATTATTAGTGACCATTACAATAGCATTTTATGAATTGAAATGAAAAAATATTGCAAGTTTGGCAATGTGGCAACATATCTCACTGAGCAGCAACAGATAATAGGGACCAATTACATTGGTTGTTGAGAGAGCACCAGAAGTGAGCAGAATTTTGTTAATGGCTGAATTAAAACAGTAATGTTGGTTACCAGAAAGATATGTTGATGACAAACTTCTAGGATTGAATTTTAAATAAAATTCTTTGATAAAAGTTTGAAGTTGAAAATAAAAAAAAATTAGTTTTTTATTTATAACAATTTTTCAATATTAATTTATATGACAGTCAGCCTGGCATCCCATTTAGTTGGAATATAAATGGATGGATGGATAAATAGGTAGACAAGTCAATGATTGATAGCTATACAGTATACTGTATATAGTATGTGATATAATTTTATGTTTGTAAAGGAAGTGAGTTCCCATTGTCTTTAGTATTCATAAATATTGGTGTTAGGCTCCTCTCTTAAGACTGTAATATTAGCATAATGTTACTGAATTATTTTGATAGTGTCAGTGCATCAGTTTTCATATTGAATAGTCATTTGCTTTAGTTTCAACATTATTTACATACATGAAATTGCTTTTCTTGGTGCTGTACTGTATCCGGCCTTATTTACCAACATTGGGGATACTCTCCTATGAATTAATCCTCTCCCGAACACATACTCCATGAAATACCTTGTTTTAAACTGCTGTGGGGGTTTCAAATCTAAATTTCATAGTTAAATTTTGTTTTTAATTTTAGAGCTGGAAGTATGGTAATTTTACAGCTTAAAGGCACAGGTACACTCTGGACGTCACTTTTTTTTACCACTATATTCAAAGGTGAGTAATAGCTAAATTAATACAATTTCAGTTAGACTATTTTTTTCCTGCTAGCAGTTTATATCACTGTCTGAGAGATATATTTTGAAAAGAGATAACTTTAATTACCAGTATCCAAATTGCTTAGTTATTGTTTTTTAATTTAGATATTGTGACAACAGGATTTTCATTTTTCAAAATATGGAAAGGTAATTATGTTTTGTTCTCTTTTGATACGAGTGATTGGAGTTATCAGTACACCAAGATTTGCCTACTGAATAAAACTTAATTGCAAACCTTGACTAGACTCATAAGGAATGCCAAATTTCATAAATTTACGGAAAAGTACCTTATTTACTATCCTATAAGATGCACCACTACTTTACAAGGACTTAAAAATGTGTGTGTGTATATAATAATAATAATAATAATAATAATAATAATAATAATAATAATAATTAACGGTTTATTGAAAGAGCTTGGCAGCCAGAAGGCTGAAAATATACAGTTACATATTTGGGGAATGGGTTACGAATTACAAATAATATACAAGTAACATAAGTGACACAAATAAGACATATAATAACTAGATGTGGAAAAGCTCAAACTACAGCTCATTTCAACATAGTGACAGTGTAAGGAGCAGTGTTTACTGGGAGTGAATACACTGATTTATTACAAGTTATTGATAATTTTTTATATATACATATATATATATATATATATATATATATATATATATATATATATATATATATATAATATCAACGACCTCACCAGCAAGGAATCGAACCCTCGACCTACTGGGTGTGACTAGGGAACGCTTACCGGCTAGGCCACAAGGACACTAAAAGCAGTTCTAGACTGTTATATTTCACACAAAGCCTGTTCATCGAGCTGATGGCGCCGTGAACCTCATTGGGAAACTGCCCGTGCCTCGTATGTGGTGTCAGTAGCATTTTACCGAATCCAGCTGGTATGAAACCTGAGGTACATATATATACTTCATTTTTAGTCCATTTAACACGCGGACTTTGAACATACAATCAACGACCTCACCAGCAAGGAATCAAACCCTCGACCTACTGGGTGTGACTAGGGAACGCTTACCGGCTAGGCCACAAGGACACTAAAAGCAGTTCTAGACTCTGTTATATTTCACACAAAGCCTGTTCATCGAGCTGATGGCGCCGTGAACCTCATTGGGAAACTGCCCGTGCCTCGTATGTGGTGTCAGTAGCATTTTACCGAATCCAGCTGGTATGAAACGCGAGGTACATATATATACTTCATTTTTAGTCCATTTAACACGCGGACTTTGAACATACAATCAACGACCTCACCAGCAAGGAATCGAACCCTCGACCTACTGGGTGTGACTAGGGAACGCTTACCGGCTAGGCCACAAGGACACTAAAGCAGTTCTAGACTCTGTTATATTTCACACAAAGCCTGTTCATCGAGCTGATGGCGCCGTGAACCTCATTGGGAAACTGCCCGTGCCTCGTATGTGGTGTCAGTAGCATTTTACCGAATCCAGCTGGTATGAAACGCAAGGTACATATATATACTTCATTTTTAGTCCATTTAACACGCGGACTTTGAACATACAATCAACGACCTTGCTGGTGAGGTCGTTGCTTTGTGTGAAATATAACAAAGTCTAGGACTGCTTTTAGCATCCTGGTGGTCCAGCGGTTAGCGTTCCCCGGTCACAGTCATAGGCTTGTGGGCCGTGGGTTTGAATCCTGGCGGGTTGAGGTGTTGATTGTATGTAGAAGTCCGCGTGCTTTATTGGGCTAATGAAATATATATATATATATATATATATATATATATATATATATATATATATATATATATATATATATATATATATATATATATATATATATATACACAGTCAACCCTCACTTTACGCCGTTAATGTAACCCACAGGGTACCGCGGAAAGTGAGAAACACGTAAAGTGAATAACATAACATATGGGATTAAATGAAATGGAGACCAGCTGACCCCCAAACTCCACTTTTTCCGACAATACCTATGTTCTAGTAAAAATAACATCTTAATTTTATGATGGTACATGCACACAGTTAATGCTTAAGAGAAATAGAGAAATACAGTCGCCAAGTTAATGTCCATTCAAATAATGGACTCAACTCCCTCCCCCTCTTCTCACACTACAATGCTGGCTCTTCCCTCTCTGAGAAATTTTTGGGGGAAAACCACTAAATTTTAATAAATAATACCTCAAACTAAAGTTAGGATAATATAATTGACATTGCTGGATTCCTTGTAAGACCAGGAATATTTTGAATATAAATGTCATATATATTTCACAAAAGATAACATATTTACTCAGAGTAAACGTTACATGTAAAATTTGTATGTCTAATGCAAAATCTATGATGTTTATATTCAAAATGATCATCAAATTTTAAGAATTCCAGCAATGTAAATTATATTCTGGCCGGGTAATTTGTATGAATTTTATGAGCTAAAACAAATATCTTCAGTTAATAAAAAAAAAAAAAAATATTCTTCAGACACTATCTGTCAATCAAAGTACCCCACCTTGCCTCCCCCCCCTCTTCCAACCGCGCGGTCAGTCCCAACCCTCCCCCCACCCCCCACCAATCCTCTCTTCAAGAGATGTTGGGTGAAAAACTAAATTTTAACATTTAGTATTAAGTAATACCTCAGATTAAAGTTAGGATAATATAATTGACATTGCTGGATTCCTTGTAAGACCAGGAATATTTTGAATATAAATGTCATATATTTTGCACAAAAGATAACATATTTACTCAGAGTGAACATTACATCTAAAATTTGTATGTCTAATGCAAAATCTATGATGTTTATATTCAAAATGATCATCAAATTATAAGAATTCCAGCAATGTAAATTATTTTCTGACCGGGTAATTTGTATGAATTTTATGAGCTAAAACAAATATCTTCAGTTAATAAAAAAAAAAAAAAAATATTCTTCACACGGTAACAGAGGGTCGGTTGGTCCCTCCCTCCCCCCCCCACCAACCGTCCCACCAGATGTGTGGGAAAACCAGAATATTTACCTTTTTAGTAATGAATAATACCTCAAACTAAAGTTAGGATAATATAATTGACATTGCTGTATTCCTTGTAAGCCCAGGAATATTTTGAATACAAATGTCATGTATTTTGCACAAAAAATAATATATTTACTCTGAGTAAACATTATATCTAAAATTTGTATGTCTAATGCAAAATCTATGATGTTTATATTCAAAATGATCATCATATTGTAAGAATTCCAGCAATGTAAATTATATTCTGGCTGGGTAATTTGTATGAATTTTATGAGCTAAAACAGGCAGTCAGGCAGGGTGGGGGGTGGGGCGAATCAAATAGCTCTCGAGCTGGACGCTCACCGTGTATACGTGGAAAAAACCCGCGTTAGGTGAAAGTTCAGCTCTGGCGAGGCACTGCGTATACGGTAAAACGCGCAAAGTGAAACCGCGTTAAGCGGGGTAATACTGTATATATATTATACAAGGTGTTTTGGAAATAAGTTTCATAATTCATTTGTGCATTACTTAGGCATAAGTACATACACCTTGTAAGGATAAATGATTCCATAACCACAGCATCAGTACCCCATAGTTTCAGAGTTATACAATAGTCCGTCTCCAAACGTGGGCTTATGGGAAATATGAGAGTAGGTTACAATGGCTGCGGATAACACTCGTCAAAGCCTAACTAAGTTACCTGTTCCTTCACTAAACAATACCTGTATTGTACATTTAATTAAATTTGAGTAAATACATATAAATTAGCATAATACAAATTAAGTAGTACAGTATACAGGTGTACTGTAATTTAAATTTTATAGTACATCTCCGTGGGGGTGGCATGTTGCTATAAAATAAGAAATATGAAGACTATGGGTGTGAATGTATGTGAAGTGAACATGCATGTGTGGATTTGGCAGGTTGCCACGTTAGACTGTCCCTGTAGCTGCATCCCCTACCAGGTTAAGCTGTACTTGATATTTTTTAACTCGTATTTTTGGGTAGATATGCGTAATATTATTTATTTTATTTTTTACTGTTAATTGCACTCACAATCATTTATACAGTGTGTAAAAAATTTGAAGAAACGATTATCATAAGGTCAAAAACAGAGAATAAACATTTCTTTCGTCCACGGTAGTTAATGTCGGATAGTGGAAAGGGAAGGGGGGGGGGGGTGAGGTCAGTGATCCCGGCCTCTCCCTACCAAGCCAAGCTGTGAGCTTCATTCCTACAGAATGTGCAAAATATACAAAATAAAAGAAATAATTATTAGGTAAAAAACATAGAGAATAAACGTTTTTTCTTTAAGCCTGCTGGAGTTAGCCCACGATTCTGGGAGGAGAGGGAGGGCATGCTCCTGTGTCCTTAGCGAAAAGATTTCCAAATAGCAATGTAGTATATTTTTCTTTTATTTATTAGTATTATTTTATTCATTCCTCACATTTATGGAGGAATACATTAGACAACAGAGGGATATAGATGCCACACTAATCCAGGGATACTCAAATTTCAATGCCGTGGTTGGTGATATGATATATAGAGTAAAAATCGTGGATACCTGGAATCCACTGATGGGAAAATCAGTTGGCGGGGTCTACTGTACCAGAAAATTGGGTAGGGGAGGACTGCAACAAGTCTATGGACATAGAAGATAAAATTTCATGCCCTATTTGTGGAAACATTCAGGAAGCTGGCAGGAACTTTTAAAATTTACTGTAAAATCCATATCAGACTGCATATAATAGTAAATAAATTATGCTAACACTGGATATTTCATTTAAACTCCATGTATTTTATCACATTCCAACCCAAAGTGTCATGTATTATAACTTAAAACTGGGGTATTGACACTTGTCATGGAGTCCTTTATCCTCATGTATGTGTACAGGCTGACAACCCTTTATCCGAAATTCCAAAAACCGAAAGTTTTTTTTTGTGGGGATTTTTTTATTTTTTTATTTTTTCTCTCTCGGGGATTATCCCACCCGGGCATAGATCACTGACCCACACCGGGGCCTGGGGGGCGAAAATGTAATAGTAATAATAATTATAATAATTATTCATAGTAAATAAAAATTTTAATAAAAAATACACAAAAATAAAATAATAATGATAACAATAATAATAATAATAATAAAATATAATAAAATATAAAAGAAAATTAATAATAATAACAACAATGATACTGTAATAATAATAATAATAATAATAATAATAATAAAGAAATACATACATGAAAAAAAAGACCAAAAGTGAGAAACACGACCTAGACCTATGAATTGTTATTATTATAATTTTTATTATATTTTTGCCACCCAGGCCCCAATGCGGGTCAGTGACTTGTGCCCGGGTAGGCTAAAAAAAAAAAAATTACCATTCTGAAAACCGAAAAATTTTGAAATCCGAAATGTCTCTGGCCCCAAGGATTTCGTAAAAGGGATTGTCAACCTGTATTTCCATGGGTCATTTATGGTGAACGATAGATAGCTACCCGGTACATGCTCATGGTAGGTTAACATTACCAGTAAACTCCTCTATCTTGCCTACCAATCCTCTAGATTCTCTTTATGTTGCTAAATGTTGAGCAGAACCTCATACACTATATATGTCACTTTAAATCTGTAAATACAATGATATCTCCGTTAGCTGGAACAATTGTTGCAGAGGATTTCCGGGTAACGAAACCACTCTCAAAGCCGGAAAAAATCCCTCATCCCCGGAATTTTCCGGGTAGCGGAAAAATGTTCTCGGAAGTTCCTGTAATGGCCCATTACATCTTCTCCCGAACCCGGAAAAATATCCCCCATCCCCAGAATTTTCTGGAATATTGTTCCCAAAGTTGGAATTTTCGGGAAAATTCCCTCTTCAGGAACGATTTTCCAATAAAATTTCAATTTACGCTATCAGAGAGTTCCGGGTTTGAGGGATTCCGGCTAACATTTTTTTTGGGGGGGGAGGGGGGGATTGGCCCACTAGGGCAGGGGTTCTCAAACTTTTTTCAACCAAGGACCCCTCATAAAACATGATGCAAACAAATATTGTCAATAATCGAAGAATAAATCATAGCCAAAGCATTTGTTCATTTCAACCCAAATCCAAAATATCCTGCGAATTGGAATCGCCAAATCTCTCTCAAACGTTAAACGCACTATTTCTCAAAAACTTTTCGCGGACCCCAGTTTGAGAATCACTGCACTAGGGTACAGGTCAATGAACCACATCAGAACCTGGGGACAAAAAATATAATAATAATAATTACTACAAATTTTATAACAAATATTAAATAGAAATACAGTATAATAGTAATAATGATAGTAATAATAATAATAAAGGACCATAAATAAATACAAAGATGGAAAAAAAAGACCTATATTGTTTCTCACTATTGATCTTTTTTTTCCATCTTTGTATTTATTTATGGTCCTATGATATGTTGTCAAAGTACGAGAAACAATTGACACCCTGCAATTGTGTGTAATGAGGCAGAAATTCAGATCAGCAACCTGGGACTTGTCACAATTTTTTGGATGCCATATGGCAGCCTGGCCTATCATTAGACACCACATTATGTAAATGAGAATTTACAGACATTCTTTTTATTTGCATCTGTTAACATTGTTGGTGGCATTGTTGCCAAGTTAGACTCGTCACTAGCCACAGCCCCCTCACCCTCTAGCTACCAGGCTGAACTGTGAGCTATGTTAGGGTTATTTTTAACTCTTAATTACAGGTAGGTATATATATAACTTTTTTCTTAATTATACGAACACAGTCTACATATAGAATGTGAAGAAAAAAATAGTCAACAAAGGGAATAGACATTTCTTTGTGCATGAGAGTTAGCACTGAGTGGGGTAGCAGAATGTGGGAGCATCATTGCTAATGATCGCCAGAGGCAGTGTGTAAGCAAATGGTGGTTGAGTTAAACTCTCATTTATCTGTTCCTGAATGGTTTCGGCTGCATATTTTCATCTAGATGGAACAGTACACTATGCAAATGTGGTTTGAAGTACCTGTAGCACAATAATTGTTAAATAAGATAAGAAAGGTAGGTGGTATGGTTTTTGAATGCTAGGAAAGGAGGTACAGCAAGTTGAGTTTAATTCAGCCTTTTGGCTTATTATGGAGGTCGTAGGTCATTACTTTATCTCTGTGATAATATTCCTTAATTTTTTGTTGTATGTTTTTGCATGCTTTTCAGTATTTTTTATTAGATCTTTATTTGTTATAGTAAAAAGAAAAAAAGATTAGTATATTTGTGGGTTCATTAGGGGACTGCTTGTCACCCTAGGCATATCTAAATGTTGAAAATGACCATCCCTTTCCCCAAAATATTTGGTAATATAGGCACATAAGGTGCAGGGTGTTTTTTGGATACAGAGGGTCCCCGGGTTATGAACGGGTTTCGTTCCCGAGGATGTTCTCAAGTCGGATTTGTACTTAAGTTGGATCATGCTATGTGCATACCGTACTTGCAGAACATTGTTTAAAATCTCATATCATAGCCTAAGTCCTAATATACATCTAAAATCACTTAATTTAGACAAAAGAAGAAATAAAATGACCAAATACAGTAAATGAAAGTAAAAAATAAGCCATCAGGTAAATAAAATACTGTAAATTTCAAGTTTAACCCCATTCGTATCGGCAGGCGTTTGTAAGTCGGCGACCCCCTGTAACATATATTTTATTTTTAAAGTGTTGTATAGGCCAGCAACAATGGAACCTAAATGCAACAAATTAGGCAGAAATACCATTAATTTTTTTTTAACAAAGACAGGAAGTAAACTTCATACAACTTTATCTAAAACTTAATGCAGGTGTCAGCACAGCCCCAGATGCATGTGACAGGGTTTAACAAAATAAGCCCCTCGATATTTTAGAATAAACAAGCTTAGAAAGTTGTGTGCAAATATTTTTTCACAGTAAATCAGCTGGTAAAGGTATATTTGTTATTTTGTATGAGGAAAATTATGTGAATAATGAAAGTTATGTATCCATCAACCCCCTCTAAAAAAATATAATGATTAAGTTAATAAATAATTTTTATGCTAAGTTCTATACACATTTTGTGAGGAACCTAACTACAAAAACCAAATTGAGAATGAATTGCTGCTGTTTAAAAAAGTGGTAAATTCCACTTAGAACACTTGGACATGGGAAACACTGACTGTAGGATAAAATATTTTGTTGTTGGGCCCTGAATGCATGTGGTTAGGTAAAAATCATTATTTTTTTGTTTTATTTAAGGATTTTTCATGTGTGGAGAACCTACAATTTTTATGCTCTCTTTGTGGTTAACACTGAGGTGAGGCTCCAGGTGACTAATAGTAAATTTTTTTTTATTTCCAGAATACTGTCTTCAGTCTCTCCCAGTGATGTAATTTTACTAAAATCAGTAGTTACCTTTCAGAATCCAGGCTATATGAAGGATGGATTTTACATCTCAATAGAAACTCTTCATGCACCCGGGGAAGGTGACGAGGAGAATGTGAGTGGTGCCATGCCTGGCTGGCAGCATGCTTGGCTATGCGCGATCTTTCTGGCCACTGCATATCACTTTTTCTTGGTTTACTGGAGGTCAGTTACCTGAAAAAAGAGAATACGTACCAGAATTATAGTAAAGTAACTTAGTTTGGTCTTATGAATTCATGCCTTTTTATTTCATTGTCTAAATCATTCACTTACATGTCCACACTTTGGTTATATGAATCTATTCATTTTAGTGATTGCCAAAATTTTTCACACATGATGCCACACAATTGGTACCAGCTGGAGTAGGAAAACTTTGTTTAACAGCCTAGTGCAGCAGGGTATCTTAAAAAAAAAATATTTCCACCTTCGTATGTACAGTAAACCCCAACAGTATTATAGTCGGCAATTATTTTGACGAACTAATTTGCGATTATATTTTTATATCTTGCCAGGATGCTCAAATTATTGTGGTTGTGGCAGGCTGACAAGGCCAGTGCAGTACAGTGGTCCCTCGGTTAATGAGCACAATTCGTTCCAGAAGGTTGCTCGTTAACCGAAACCATTGTTTCAATGGGTTTTGGGGTAATTGGTTCCAGCTCACCGAAAATTGCCTAAAGTCAAACAAAAAAGGTAACAAAGTACACTTACTTTGAGATGTGTATGTAGAAGGCTCCTGGATGATGATGATGGGAATTAGAATGGGGGTGGAGGAGAAGGGAGAAGAGAAGGCATTGGGGTGGAAGAGAAGTCACGCCATGGCGCCATTTCACCCATAAAATTTTAGTTCACTTGGTGTAATTCAAAATTATTTTCTTTAAATCAACACTGCACTGCATTATATATTGTCAATATGTAAAATGAATTTCAAAATGACCAATAATTTGCTTGGAAACATTGAAAAAAAGCTTATGTTGAAGAGAGTCTGAAGCAAGATGTTACCTCCACTGAAAAGACAGAGACTGATGCCTGTATGGTGTGTTGACAGGCTGTTTGGCGCGTAAAAAACTAGCTTCTTATACTTCAATTATGTTCAATAATTGTTAAAATGACTAAAAAAAATAATGTAAAACTTTTAAAATTATTGAATAGTACAAACTTCTTGATATTTACTAAAATAGTAAGGAATTTAAGTCCTAAAACCGATTACTGTATTGGCGGACTAATACTACAGCTGGTGGACCGCCAAATGCAAGCGAAAACATGTGGAGGGGCGCTCGTAAGAAATTCGTTAATCGAGGGATTGCTCGTTAACCGAAGTTAAGAATCTTATGGAAGGTAATTCGTTAACCGAGGGATCACTGTACATTGTGAGTTATGAACATTGCAGATATACCGTATAGTATACTCGTCTATAACCCCCTCGTTTATAGGTTGACCCCGATTTTTTGACCAAGAAATCGTTAATTTATGATATTCCTCGTTTATAATTCGACCCAAGTTTTTGAGGGTAATGGAACAACAAAACCTTCGGTAAAAACGCTCTACATCCTATGAACTGAGGCTCGCCGTGCCTGTAACACGATTGCCGAAGGCAAATTGTTTACCATTTATTATTACGACACTTTACACTGAAACGCAGGTAGTTTCAACAAAAGTGTTGTATATTTCCATTCAAGTATTTATTCAAGTCAATTAGGAGGGAATATTATTGTAATACAACAGTTTTTTAACTAAATCATTCGAAAAGTGATTACGGTAACATCTTTTGAACGAAAGAAAGCCAAAGTCATTGTTTTCGTCACGATTTTATCCCACTTTCCACTGTAATATGTACGTAATTTCAGCAAAAATATTACATTTCCGTGAATGTATTATATCAAGCACAGTATGAATAGAATATCATTGTAATATAACAGAATTTTAACCGAAAACTATTAAAATACAAGTAACATCTCAAGAACATCGGAAGCTTAGGTAAAGTCTTTTGTTTTCGTCATGTATTTTATCCCATTTTACATTGAAATACATCACGTTTCAGCAAAACTACTATTTATTTCCGAGAATATATTCATTCAGGCGCAGTTTAGGTAAAATATACATGTGATGTAATAGTTTTTTAACTGAAAACGATTCGAAAAACACGTACCCTCTAGCCCTGTTCAAGGAGAGGACTGGGAGAAGCTGTTTGGTGCTGCAGACGATGACAAGGAAAATGATTTTGATGGATTTTAATGAAAATATTCAGAAATATGGTATCGTAGTATTTATTCAAGTCAATTAGGATAGAATATTATTGTAATACAACAGTTTTTTAACTGAAAACCATTTGAAAAGCGATTACGGTAACTTCTTTTGAACGAAAGAAAGCGAAAGTTATTGTTTTCGTCACCATTTTATCCCACTTTCCACTGTAATACGTATGTCATTTCAGCAAAAATATTGCATTTCCGCGAATGCATTACAGTACAGTCGGCCCTTAACATACGCAAGGGTTACGTAACAGAGATAGCCGTGGATGTTAAAAATCCGCGTATATGTGTTGCCCCCCCCCCCCCCAAAAAAAAACACCCTGGCCCCCATGTCCTTATTTACCGTATATACCTGTGTGTAGTTCGAGTTTTTAAGACCAAATTATTTGGCAAAAAATTGGGGGTCGACCTCTAAAAGGGTAATAATTTCGTTAGGTTGAAAAATATTTACCAGTAACTACCAGTAAACAATGGAAACGATGCACCAACGCACCACCAGCTGTGAGTGTCGGTACAGTTGCCAGGGCAGATCTCTTGCGTCATCATAGCAAGCCCAAAGTAGCCAAATCCATGGTATGGTAGCACAGGACGATGTAAAACACAGTATTCATTTATTAAAGTTTATTTATAGATACTGTACATAATTTTTTGTTCATTACATTTGAAACATCAATCTTTGTTAATTAAATTTGAAACAAAAGAAAACTACGATACCGTATTTTCATTAAAATATTATATCACAAGTATAATTTACCTTAACTGTGACTGAATGAATATACATATTCTCAGAAAGAAATATAGAAATGTAATATTTTTGCTGGAATGACGCACATATTACAGTGGAAAGTGGGATAAAATCATGATGAAAACAATGACTTAAGCTTTCTTTCGTTATTCAAAAGATTTTACTGTAAATGCTTTTCGAATGGTTTTCAGTTAAAAAACTGTTGTACTCTTTCTGTATCACAATAATGTTCTATCCTATCATTAGCCTTATAATCCCACAACTGAAAACCATTCGAAAAGTGATTACGGTAACATCTTTTGAACGAAAGAAAGAGAAAGTCATTGCTTTCGTCACAATTTTATCCCGCTTTCCACTGTAATATGTACATCATTTCAGCAAAAATATTACATTTCCATGTTCTCAGAAATAAATGGTAGTTTTGTTGAAACGTAATGTACAGTATTTAATATTAAAATGCAAAAATAGCGATAAAAACAATTAAAACGCCCGTAATGTACCGGCTGGCATCTCCACTCGTCCCTGCTCCCGCGTCCAAGGTCACCACTCCTCCCAACTCGCTCCCTCTGCTCCCTCCACCTCCTCACCGTCACTACTGCCGACAACAAACACGAATGTTTTGTGAATAACTGCACCTCCACTTCCTATGTACAGTACTGAACTGTACTGTGCTGTGCATTTTTACAAACAATAAACGTGGCAAGAAAAGCTATTAAAAAAAAGAGATAAAAATTTCACTTTACTGTACCGTACCTATCCTCGGCGACAGGACGGGATTCATCGGGCTCATCGTCACTCAATTCCATAACGGGTGGTGAAGTGGGGGCGACGGTGGATTCAGCTGCTTCCTCACTGCCACCAGTGATTGATGGTGTTAAATCTCTCCTTCGGTGATCAAAGAACATGGTGATGGGGAGTTGTCGTGTCTTTCATTCATTTCTTCCATGATGTTTTTGTATGGAGCGAAAACGTCATCCATCCCTCGCATGAATTTCAGTGCACGCACCATGGAGGGGTCCATACTATAGGCCAGGTTTTTCAGTGCCTCAATATTCCTGGTCATCTCCCCCAACTTCTCCAACGTTATTTCTTGATCCTCTTCCTCATCCTCTTTCCCTTTCGCTTCCTCTTTCTTGCCTGAGTCTACTAACTCCTGTAGATCCTCCTCGGTCAGCTCAGTGTCGTGCTCTTCAATTAGCTCCCTAATCTCGTCCTCTGCCATATCCCGGAAGCCTTCAACAGTCACTTTCCTTGACAGTGCCAGGGTCTTTCTGAATATTTTCATTAAAATCCATCAAAATCATTTTCCTTGTCATCGTCTTAAGCACCAAACAGCTCCTCCCAGTCTTCTCCTAGAACAGGGCTAGAGGGTACGTGTTTTTCGAATCGTTTTCAACTAAAAAAAAATGTTACAGCACATGTGTATTTTACCTAAACTGTGCCTGAATGAATATATTCTCGGAAATAAATAGTAGTTTTGCTGAAACGTGATGTATTTCAATGTAAAATAGGATAAAATACATGACGAAAACAAAAGACTTTACCTAACCTTCCAATGTTCAAGAGATGTTACTCGTTTTTTTAATAGTTTTCGGTTAAAATACTGTTATATTACAATGATATTATATTCATACTGTGCTTGATATACTACATTCACGGAAATGTAATATTTTTGCTGAAATGACGTACGTATTACAGTGGAAAGTGACGAAAGCAATGACTTTCGCTTTCTTTCGTTCAAAAGATGTTACCGTAATCACTTTTCGAATGGTTTTCAGTTGTAAAACTGTTGCATCACAAGTGAATTAGGATAGAATATTATTGTAATACAACAGTTTTTTAACTGAAAACCATTTGAAAAGCGATTACGGTAACATCTTTTGAACGAAAGAAAGCGAGTCATTGCTTTCGTCACTTAACACTGTAATACGTACGTCATTTCAGCAAAAATATTACATTTCCATATTCTCAGAAATAAATAGTAGTTTTGCTGAAACGTAATGCATTTCAATGTAAATTATGATAAACTACATGAAAACAAAAGATTTTACCTAGCCTTCCGATGTTCAAGATATGTTACTCGTTTTTTTAGTAGTTTTCGGTTAAAATACTCTTATATTAGTGATATTCTATTCATACTGTGCTTGATATAATACATTCACGGAAATGTAATATTTTTGCAACTACAATGCTGATGTCAACACAAGCGTGGTTACAGCGAGATTGACTGAGTGAGGGAGAGGTGTGTGTGTGTCCCGTGTTCGGTGCCGCGCGCGAGTTGAATGTACTTCAATGTACAGAATATTCCTCCGGCAGGGCAATCCGTGTATTTGCAAATCCGTGTATTATAAACCCGCGTATGTTAAGGGCCGACTGTATATCAAGCACAGTGTGAATAAAATACCATTGTAATATAACAATATTGTAACCAAAAACTATTAAAAAAACTTCTCTTGAACATCGGAAGGTTAGGTAAAATCTTTTGTTTTCGTCATGTATTTTATCCTATTTTACATTAAAATGCATAACGTTTCAGCAAAACTACTATTTATTTCCGAGAATATATTCATTCAGGCACAGTTAAGGTAAAATATACATGTGATGTAACAGTTTTTTCAGTGAAAATGATTCGAAAAACACGTGTACCGTCTAGCTGATACACGCAACAGCTGGTAGTGCGTCATGCGACGTTGTAAACAATAGGAGGTTGAAGTAGATTACCGGGTATTATATTAAGTGTGAAATATCGAAAAGGTTTTTATTATTGGTAGTTTTTGTAGATCAATGAGAACCGTGATGCCGTATATGATATGATAAGTTAGCCTGTGCTAAGAACTTCAACATAGACTACTGAAAGCACGTTGTAAGGTAATTTAGACTATTGTAGGTTGGTGAGCTTCATTTACTGAAGGAACTGCACAACTTTTCATTACTAATTGGTACATATTTTACGTTTCCATTGTTTACTGGCAGTAAATGGTAAATATTTTTCATGTCTGAAGCTAAAAGTTGCTCCTCGCCCTTCCCATCATGCACGGGTTCAACCTAACAAAACTATTACGCATGTATAGGATGACCCTCAATTTTTTGCCTAAAAATTTTGTCTTAAAAACTCGAACTACACATGAGTATATACGGTAGCTACTTGTGGATGTTTTGGCCATGATCACAGCTGCCCTTCTTAAATTTTGATTATATGTATGTAGAATTTTAGCTTAAATTTAAATAGTAAGACTTGAATTTTAAATTGAAATACTGATAGAAGAACATACTTTATATATATAGATATATATATATATATATATATATATATATATATATATATATATATATATATATATATATATATATATATATATATATATATATATATATATATATTATATTTTTTTTTTTTTTTTTTTTTTTTTTTTTTTCAGTTGAAATAACAGTTGATCTTGTTCCCACAAATCTCTACACAGTAAGGTCCCACTTAATAAGGATGCACCAGGTAGACTGTGGACATTATCACTATGCAGTATCCAGCTGGATACAATAGTGCTTCAGTTTACGAAAGGGATATGATCCTGAAAGACATATAAAAAAATCAGAAATTATTTCCAATGACTACCATTATATAAAGGGATATACGTTTCTTGAAAATAGTTCCCTAAATGTAAAATTACACCTTTTTAAGCAATTTTTTGTGGAAAACATTATTTATCAGATGTATCGCTTTCATTATCAAATTCCTCTTCCTCTTATGTGGGTTATATAAAACACTCTTGAGTATTCATAATTCCTCCTTCTGTTGTGTGGGGCCTGAGCTGTGGTCATTGCAATATTCTCAGTGGTACTGTCTGTGTGTGACAGAGGCTTAGATTCCTCAATTTCTGCCTTTCATTTGGTGGCCGGTTAGCCATACTTTTAGATCAAAATACAGTACGTGGCACATTCATACGACATTACCTGTATATGTATATACGTACTGTAAAAGTACAGAAACATTGCCACACACTAGCTTGCACTACAGTACACTATGGACTGTCTTTGTTTAGCATGGGATGCTTTCAGGTGCCTGTGTCAGCAACTCTATTATCTTCTGATGCTATGAAAAAATACTCACCCACCCTTTTTTATTTTGGTAAAAGCGGGGTTTTTGTTCATATACTGAAGCGCTGGAACAATTTTTTTTTTTTTTTGTATTTTATCTGGTCACTGTGCATACCGAGTCACTGTCACACTTGCATTAATACTTTTTTAATGTACAATGAAAGACAAAAGTTGTGTCGTGAAATTTGGTGAAAACATATGCCAAAGGGTTAAAACTTTTGGTGCGCTCTGCCTTGTGGTAGGGCTCTCATAATGTTTCATGACTTATATTAATCTTCAGACAAAACCGCGACATTACTTTTGTCTTTGATTGTACATAAATTGACACTAATATATATGTCAAAATACATGCTCACAGGAGGGTGTCTGTCTGTTGTGGGGTGCAGGGCAGGCATGCATGCCTATTAAATCATTGAAGTATATTTCCAAGCAAATATGTTTACCCAAGTGTAGGCCTGCATTTATCCATTCAGACACAAGCTTAAGTATTGAAAGAAATAATAACATGAAATATATAAGACTAAATATTCATTTATTTATTTATTTTTTTTAATGGTAAATGATTCTTTTTTCTTGGTAACTTGACACTGGTTTCACTTATACAATATATATATATATATATATATATATATATATATATATATATATATATATATATATATATATATATATATATATATATATATATATATATATATATATATATATATATATATATATATATATATTAATAATTTTTTGTATATGTTCCCATTAATATAGGATGTCCACTGCACTAACTTGTTTCTTGCAGTCTGCATCCTGAAGTGATAACTTATGCCTGTCCACTAAAGGGCTTTCAAATTCTTTCATTGTGGGAGGAACTTGATTGTAATCAGGAGATTATTTTCAAAAAGAAGGGGAGTTTGGG
Organism: Homarus gammarus; assembly: GCA_958450375.1. Taxonomy (NCBI): domain Eukaryota; kingdom Metazoa; phylum Arthropoda; class Malacostraca; order Decapoda; family Nephropidae; genus Homarus; species Homarus gammarus. The sequence continues at coordinate 1,888,882 of CAUDMG010000281.1, forward strand.
TACTGAGATCTCACATTTTATCCAGTACCAGTGACAAGTATGTTTCTTGAAGTACATGGTAACAGTTAATTTTGAAAGCCCTGCCATTCACAAGGCTTCTTGGCACTCCACCCTCAAACACATTCCACACTGTACTGATGTGCAAGTTTCCACAGCCCACAATTTCATATCCACCTTCAGTAGTATCCTTTTATAACTCTGGATTTCATTGTGGTGTGCCATAGCCCAGTAGCTATAGTTTACATTTGCATTTATTGAGTTTAGTCTATATACCACATTCCCTAATATCTTCTTCGCTTGAAAGCAGCTGTTCTGTATTGCCTTGTGGGATAATTCAACCACAGTTCTGCCCTCTTTACTTCAGTGCACCGGACTCAGTCATTACCACACTGTAAGGAAGAAACATAAACTTTGTATTTGAGAAAATGCAGAAAAACAGTAATATTCATCAGTGATAAACAAGTCAGGCAGATTCTATTTTATCAAGAAATCTTAAGTTTTGATGAAACAGTTTTTCCCATTTCTACAATCTTTCCATAGTGGCACAGATTGGTCAGTCTTTAGAATAGTCTCTCCAGTCATTTTCTGTCTCTCAATTTTATAATTAACCAGAGGTGGTCTCTATACAGTATTCATTCATCCCTGACTGAGGGGCTGTTAATGGTCACCTAACCCAATTTCATGGTTAGCTCATTATACCCTGTTAGTGGGTGGGTGGCACTGTAACTGTTGTCTGCCACACCACACACACTATGGTGTTGTTATAATATAGAATTAAGTAGTTTAAACTTACTTAACACAAGATGTGAAGGTGTCCACTCCTGAAATCACATGACTAAAGGTATGGCACTACAGTATATACATTATGTAGTACTACTATAATAGTATATTATAAACAATGAAATAGTCCCTTCCTGAAGATTGTAAACTCACTTTCCAGCTGTATGGAGAAAAGCTGTGGATGTTATTAATAGTAAATCATGATTATATTGGTGTTATGGTTACAAGAGCGTGCTCAATTGACACGCTTGGCAATCCTACATAATATATAATGCTCGGTTCCCCCTGTAAAAAGTAGGTTGGCAATAGGATGGACAGGAAGCCATAAAACTTATTCAAATTTTCCAGATTGCAACCAGAAGTCACTGTAACAATAATAGGTGGTCTTTTGTTTCCCAAAAGTGCCAGTTCTTATAAAGAATTCACTAGCGCTCAAAACACTACAAAGTCAAAGACTTGAAAATAAAAAGAAATACTGTTCTACAATAAAAGATCACAAAAGTGACAGTTTGACGTCTATCATTCATATACCCTAAAGTTTTAATACTTCCTAAACCCTGCAATTTTCCATCACCATACCCTGTTTAGGATCATAAACTTAAAAAAAAGTATATATATATATATATATATCTTAAAAGTTGTTTTTTAAGCCTCCACAGAAGTCGGCTGCCTCATGGAGGCAGGCAACCAATTGTACTATCTGGGTGCTGTACAAGAAAAGGATCAAGTAGCAAAAGAACATTCTCGTACTGCCCCAGGTTCTAATGCAGAATCATTTCAGAATGTGTAGTCAGTGGAGTTAGCAGGTTGGCCAAATACTTAGGCTCACCAAACATTAGTCTTAAACGTCATTAGCCAGAGTTTGATCTATCCTAACTTAACTTGAAGCCAATGCAATTCGATCGAGAATGGGGTAGTGGCAGTCCTCGGTGAAAGAGCAAAAATAAGCCTCGCAACCTTGTTCAACACTGTTTGAATGTTCTTCAGCCGATAATTAAGTAAGAAGACCCACTAATAGTTACAATAGCCAACTTGATACAAAGTAAAGTGAATGTAATAGTGTCACAAGACACACTATTCCAAAAATGGTTAAATTGCATATAGATTTTGAATATGAAAGTTGCAACTCTTAACTACTGAATTTAAATGCTCTTTAAAATTCAATTTTGAGTTAAGGTACACTCCAAGATTACTAACAGAATTGACAGTACTGAGTTGCACTTCCCCCAAAGTTTAAGAGCCAAAATCATCTGCGCTCTCTCCCCTCCTACATATTTCCTTGGATGACGATACTGTAATCTTGGATTTGTCGTCAATCAGCTTAAGTTTACTCTTAGCCATCCAACTCTTAATATCAGCTAACCCAGTCAAATGTGGAAAATGACCATTGAACAGTGGTAATGATGCTGTTGTAATATTCTTAGAAAGGCATGTTAATTATTTACTAATAAACCATATATTTCTGTGTATCAGAGTGGTTCAAGGGCAGCTTCCTTTCAACCTTGATAGTAATACACCCCACAGAATCCTTCCATAATACACCACACATCTCCTTGTCACCCCTGTAACTTTCTTCCACTTTCTGATATTTTCAGTCATTCTGTCTTTGTACCCATACTGTCATTGACATGTAGTACTGTAATTGTTTTATTCAACAAATTGTAATCCAGTTTGATTTGACAAATACAGTGAGATACAACAATCGACAAGCACAAAGTTGGAAAGATGTACACTTGTGAGAGTGATACTCAATTAGACAAATTTCACATCATTTGACATATATCCTAAACTCTTCCAACATACAGCATTCTCAGAAATGTTACAACTGGAAGTTATTTGGTTGCCACAATAGTAGAGCTCAGTCATTAGATTAATTGAGGTGATAAGTAGAGCAATCAGATAGAATATTGTTTGAGAACTCTACACTTAAGCAATTTTTGCATAGTCTTATTTTAATGGACCACACCATTACTTTGCTAAGAATCGTTTTATACTGGACTATATTGTCCTGATTATTAATTTTTTTGTCTGGTAACTAGACTGCATATCTTGCAGAAAATTTTCTTCACTGCTTACTCTCTTGTAGCCATCCTGCTTGTGCAAGCTTAGGTTTCACTCATATACATTAGTTAAGGTGTTACCGCCATAAATTTGGAAGATAACACTTTTCATTATTATTTTCAAACCTGAGCCAAACAAGCTTATTCTAACTCCACTAAATTAGATCCAACCAGCTCTAATCCAATCCTTTCCTGACCAAACATCTTAAAGGTTGTTGTCTGCTGTCCAGAACACACTGCTGTATCAGATTTTGCTTCCATTCCTCAGTCCTTCCTAAGACTTCTACAAAAATCACAAATCATATTGTGAAGTGACCACCACGTCGTGTACATTGATTGTGGTTACTGTATTTATAATAAATCTCGGTCGGCTTCTTTGTAAATAATTAATGTCCACTTGGATTTAATTATGAAAATAGAGAATTGCATACATCAGGTAAAATAAATGAAAATTAACAGATTTTCAATTTTAAGATAAATTGGAAGATTCACATGGCACTCTCAGTCATTTTTGAATGATATTATTACTCATGTTAGTGGAGTTTAAGAGAGCCTTGTTGAACTAAAACTGTTATGAACTAATGGCCAAACTGTACCACAAACTTTTCACAAAAAGCCATCCTTGTATGATAAAAGAGAAATGTGCACCTATCAATTGAGATGCAATTATACCTGTAATTCAAAGTTCAAGAGTGTAAAGTTGCAGGGCCATTACTGTTTCATCAAAAATTTCTAAAATAAAACAAAAGTAGGGTGGTAAAAATAGACAAATAATGAAGTTCACAACATTTAAACACACAGCCTTTTCTTTTATTTTTTTCTATAACAGTAAACTGTACACAACACTGCAGGTATAAACTGAAGTGGTTTCACTTGGGACTTTTTTCTAACCCATTTAATGTGTATTTAGTTAAGCAGGTAACAGGATCTTTGGTTCCTTCACCTGGCAGGTAAGATCCACTGTCGCATTAACCTGCAAGTTCTACTATACCAAGCATAATGCCCGTTATTAATTTACTTACATACTTGTCCTTTGCAACTGACACTGTTCTCATCATTATGTCTTTACCTTTCTTTCCCTGGTTTGCATGGCAGAATCCTGGGTATATGAAGAAAAACTTTATCATTAGCATTGAGACCCTTCATGTGGCTGACATGGGCACCATGGACAATGTGAGTCTTTCCTTCACCACTAATCTTTGTGTCTTGGGGCTCTCATGGTAACTTAATGTGTGGTTCTTTATGTGGGCGTGGCTCTGGTGCGGGCAACATAATTGCTCCACACAGATTTCCCTCTTAAACTATTCTAGTGGTGATAAGATTTATAATAGTGTTGATAATTCAACTAAGTGATAGAGTAATTCTTAATAATTGCAATATAGTACAGTAGAACTTATATGAAAGTAATACTATAGTAGTTTATAACAATAATCATAGTAATTTTGTACAGTACATGTAGTTTCAAATGTGTGACAGTACATGTACTGATAATATTGTATATTATCAATAATATCAATTTTATTAAAGAAATGAAGATGATAGTTGTTATAGTACTGTAAGAGAAAAAGTATTGTATGTATAAGTAAATAAGGGATGATAAACAGTAATATATAGGGTGGGTAGTTTTGTTATTTTTTCTTACGAAATGGAGTACAAGGTTCTGTACTATAATTAAAAGTATGTACTTTACTTATGAAATGGTTGTTGACAGTTCAGTAATAATAATGATGAATTCTAGAAGAATCAGAAAAGACCATGATGTATTTTGTGCTTCCACATGGGGTTAGAAAATACCATTAATGTTTTGTTTTTAATATCCTTGATGGTTGTTGACTGATTAGTTGATATGTTTCTACGACAGAAGTATGAGAGAAAAGGAAGTGGAACAGTTTTAAGTCGAAAGGGCCTCACTCCAAAGAGAACCCAACCTCACCTAACTCTTAGAAATAGGGACCATTTGGACTGTGCCCAAATCATAATGGTTAGATCAGTTTTGGTCTATTAGAACTGGGGCCCATTTGACCACTCATTGGTTGATCTAGAATATATGGGACAGTATATCTAGATAAAATTAGAAGGAATTCAGTGGGCAGGGAGGACTCGATTTGGGAAACTTATGGGGGAGGCTCTCGTCCTGGAGTGAGTGGGTACAGGCTGATGATGATGAAAAGGCAACTATATGCTTCTAAGATACCACCAGTATTGAATGTTATCTAATGCATGATCATGAAGCTAATAGGTAAAAAGGCTCTGTTATTGTATTAAAAAAGTCTTAGTATTGTATTATGTTAGAAAACTGTGCATTACCACTTAACACTGGGTTTAAAGTAACTGCCTATGGTATTGAGCAAAGGAGGCAGACTAATGGGTATCTGTTAACCCGTAAAAGGTCACATTATTACGCACACACACACACACAGTCGGGAAACATAAATTTTGTGTTTTATTGCCCAAACACCCCAGAATGACCTAAGAAAAAAAAAATACTAGTAAAAGTGAGAACTCATTTTGTTTAAAGTGCTGCATGGGATTTAAATCCTGGGCTGGTGCAGTATTGCCAAGCCTACTAGCTCCCAGTCCTGTCACAGTACTTCCGGCTGGTCTTGCAATCATGTACAGGTTGGACCTCCCTAATCTGGTACGCTATTGTCCGGCACCTCCCGTCGTCCAGCTAAATTTTAGTTTGCTGGACGGCCACTAGTCCCCACCAGCGCTAGTATCCATAGTTCGACATACCCTTTGTTTACATCTGGTCCTCGTGAGTTTGGTGCGTTCCTCGGTATTTCAAGTGCTTCTGAAATGTTTCACTTGTTATTTACCCTTAATATGCCTCCTAAGCATATTTATTTTATTATTTCATTTACTGTACAGATATTTTTTTACTTCTTTACAGGTGAACATCACCAATTTATGCACAGGTACCGTAACTATATATATATATATATATATATATATATATATATATATATATACACACACACACGCACACACACACACAGTGGGGTATGCTATAACGAATCTAATTGGTTCTGGAACCTTGTTCGTTATAGCATTCGTTTGTTATAGGATTAATCCGTTCCAGGCCCCCAAATACAACCACTTAACACTGAAAAATATAATATAAAATTGTAAATAAGTGCATAAATATGCATCTAAACCCATGAAATAAAGAGTATCATTAATACTTGTAATAAAAATACAATAAATTAGTAAAAAAAAAAAAAAAAAAAAAAAAAAAAAAAATTATTTAAATGTTCGTTGGAGGAGTTTCGTTCGTTATAGCATTCTCAGTTTTATAGGTAAAACCGTTCGTTATAGGAATATTCGTAGTAGGATCCGTTCGTTATAGCATACCCCACTGTATATATATACAGTGGGGTATGCTATAATGAATGTAATTGGCTCCAGAACCTCATTCGTTATAGCATTCGTTCGTTATAGGATTAATCCGTTCCAGGCCCCCAAATACAACCACTTAACACTGAAAAAATTCTGTGGAAAATGTAAAAAATATGGTACTTTATCTTACCTTAGCGTTGTTCAGCATGCAGGACAGGAGGGGGAGGGGGAAGGAGAGAATTATGGAGAAGAGGTGGAAGGAGAGGAGTCATCCTTCCTAGCCCTCTTTGGTGACTGTCTCACAGGCACTTTTTCTGTATGTTCTTTTGTTATCTTTGTAAAGAAGGTATCCAGGGTTGGCTGCTTTAACCTTGATTTCTGGACCTTCCAAAAGTAGTTCATAACATTGTCATTGAACACACTGATGGCCTTTTGCACAGAACCAACATCAGGATGATAATCCTCAGCAAAAGAACGCATCCTTGAGATCTTTGGCTGGAATGATGCGGCTTTCCTCCTTGTCCTCCTCCTCCCCTGACTCCTCAGAAGTTAAGCTCCGCTTCAGTGTCTCGTTTTCCTCTTTGTGATGCTCAAGCAGCTCCTCAGTGGACAATTCCTTACTGTGCTCTTCCACCAACTCCTCAACATCATCATCATCCACTTCCAGGCCCATGGAATTGCCCAGAGCCACAATTTCATGAACAACACCCTCTTCTTCTAACTCTTCGAAGCCTTCAAAGTCTCTTTGAAGGACACATTCAGGCCACAATGGCCTCCAAGCAGCACAAAGACACCTCACAGTAACCTCTTCCAGGCTGAAGTAATTAAAAATACAGCATCTGCTGTATTGAAGTGACTCTTCCAAAATTCCTTCAAGCTAACATCACTGGAAGAAGTGGACGCAAAACATTTTCTAAACAGTACCTTTGTGTACAGCTTCTTAAAGTTAGAAATTACCTGTTGATCCATGGGCTGGATGAGAGGTGTTGTGTGGCAAGAAGTGCACAGTGATGAAGTTGAACTCCTCTGGCAATTCAACCATCAAATTAGGAGGGTGGGCTGGTGCATTGTCCATCACCAACAAAGCTTTTAGTGGAAGATTATTCTCCCTGAGGTATTCCCGAACACTGGGTCCAAACACCTCGATCACCCACTCAGAGAATAAATTCCTGGTCACCCAAGCCTTTGGGTTTGACCGCCACATAACACCAAGGCGGGTCTTCCTAGTGTTTTTTAAAGCTCTGGGGTTTTCTGCATGGTACACAAGGAGTGGCTTTATTTTGCAGTCACCAGAAGCATTAGCACAAAGGAGGAGGGTAAGCCTGTCTTTCATTGGCTTATGGCCAGGGACAGAAGTTTCCTCCTTGGTAATGTATGTACGGCGAGGCATTTTTTTCCAAAATAGTCCAGTTTCATCACAGTTGAATACTTGCTGAGAATCAAAGCCTCCCTCTTTAATAATATTCAAAAAAATGTCAAGGTGTTCCTTAGCTGCTTCCTTATCGGCACTAGCAGCATCACCATGTCTCGCAACACTATGTATTTTATTTCTCGTTCTGAAACCAGTAAACCACCCCCTGGTACCCATAAACACTGGCACATCACTATCACTTGCACTGGGAGTCTTGGCTTTAAGGTCCTCAAACAATTGTCTGGCCTTCTCACAAATTATAGCTTCACTAATGCTATCACCTGCCATTTCTTTCTCCTTTATCCACACTAAGAGTAAATTTTCCATCTCCTCAATCACATTACACCTTGCTTTGCTAAGTCTAGAGATTCCCTTAGCCACTTGCACTGTTTTCAACTCCTCTTTATTCTTTAAAATCGTACATATAGTCGATTTAGCCATCCCATACTCATCACTAAGTTTCACAATGCTTGTTCCATCCTCACGTTTCTTTAGGATTTCTTTCTTAGTTTCAAGAGTTATGAGCTTTCTCACTCGCTTTGAACGATTCATTGTCACAATTGTACACTTGTATAACAAAATATTTATACAAATAACTCTATTTCCACATCAAAAGACGAAATTTCAACAATAACAGTGGTGCACTGGCTACGCAATGAGACAAAGATGGCGCCTGACGCTCTTGTTGTGGGTCGCGGTACAACAATATTCATGCGCCAGGTGAAATAGTCCGGTATTCATCCGCGTTCGTTGTAGGAGTTGCGTTCGTTATAGCATTCTCAATTTTATAGGTAAAACCGTTCGTTATAGGAATATTCGTAGTAGGATTCGTTCGTTATAGCATACCCCATTGTGTATATATATATATATATATATATATATATATATATATATATATGTGCAAGTAAATCACTGTAGGTGCGCGTGATCTAGGTATATGCTGATAACCACCAGGAAAGAAGAAAACACGAAGTTCCCAAGCGCTTTCGTGTAATTCACATCTTCAGGGGTGTACTCACCCCTGAAGATGTGAATTACACGAAAGCGCTTGGGAACTTCGTGTTTTCTTCTTTCCTGGTGGTTATCAGCATATATATATATATATATATATATATATCATGAAAATCCACAATGAAAACGTGGATAAGATAAATCTTGATAAAATCACACGGGAAAATGGAAACAACGGAGTACCTTAGCTTTCGTCTTTATTCAAGACATCTTCAGAGGCAACTGGATTACATGGACAGAGAGAGGCATAAATATACAGGGTGACCTAAAAACATGAGGTCAGGTCAAAATGATGACATCCACTAATCCCCACACCAACACACACGTAGAGGAGCTTAAGAGAAGGGTGGTGACGTGACTAGTCAAGTCAGGTCAGAAAAAAGGGGGCCCACAAAATAACTATCATACATCTAGATCAAAGGTTTTTAAAGCATTTTTAACCTTGGGCCACTGACAAATAAATTTATGTAACATATTATCAGTTTTGAACTGACCATCACTAAGGTTTATTGATTTTAATTCCTTAATCAAACTAGCTTCAACAAGAAGTCTTTCTGTGACACAAGATGATTTGAAAACTTCTAAGCTTTTTTCCCAAGCAATGGGGTGATTATTATTCCTAACATGAACGAACAAGGCACTGCTTTCAGATGCAGTTCTAATATTATACTTATGTTGTTTGATTCTAAGCTGCAGTGTTTTTCCTGTCTGACCTACATAATTACAATTACATTTGCTACATGGAATACAATGAACACTACCATTTACATTCAAACTTGGGCTATTCCTTATTAACATATTAGTAATGGTTGAGTCATACTTGAAAACAACATTAATATTTAGAAGCTTGAGGGACCGAACTAACGGGACAAATTCATTACGATAGGGCAGAGTCAAAATATTCTTAAGTGTAGGAACTTGTCTGGTTTGAGAGGAATGAAAGGATTTTTTAGCCCTATTAAAACAACGATCAACAAACACAGAAGGGTACCCAAGTTTATGTGCAATAGAACGAATGTGTTTCAATTCATCGTCAATAAATTCAGAGTCACAAATACGCAGACATCTTAGGAACATAACAGAAAAAACTGACATTTTGGTAGACTCAAGGTGATTCGATAAAAAGTGAATGAAACTCAACGGTGTGTTAATCCGCTTACTATTGCTAAAGTTGATTTAAACTTAAGGGGTGCAAAATAGTATGTTTACTGACTGGGAAGATGGGGGGGGGAGGTGATATGTTTGACAGTTGATGTCAAGGTCTAGTGCGTATTTATTTATCTGTCCTTAAGAGTGACAAGTTTTTCTCTTATAAAATGTCACTGAACTAACATGGAAGAATATAATTAACATTACTGGAATTCTTATAAGATAGTGATTAATTTGAATATAAACATGCTATAGCTCGCATTAGACATACAAATTTTAGTTCAAATTTAAGAATTTTATTTCAGAGCAAAAATTTTTATCTCTGGTGCAAAATATATGACGTTTATATTAAAATTATTTGTTGTCTTGCAAGGATTTCGGTAATACAAATTATACTCTAACTTTAATCTGTGATATTCTATAAGATAAAAACTTTAAGCCTAAAACACCAAACCCTGGCTGGGAAGATGGAGGGGGGGGGGGGGGAAGTGACAGTGACATGTTTGACAGTTGGCGCCAAAGGTCTAGTGAAGTATTTATTTGTTTATTTATGTCCTTTAGATTGAGTTTTGTTTTTTGCTTATAAAATGTCACAGAAGTGACCGGGGAGAATATAATCTACATTGCTGGAATTCTTATAAAATAGTGATTAATTTGAATATACTGTAAACATGCTATAGTTTGCACTAGACAAAAATTTTAGCAATCATTTAGTACAAATATTTTGAGTACATGTACAGTACAGATTTGCCCTTAGGACAGTGTAGCGTGCCTAGAGAAACATTAGGCGCAAAATTTTAAATATGATGCGCCAGATTGGCGCATCAATAATGCTATGTATTTTACAAAGACCACCTGTGGTACGGAAAGTTCTATAGTTCGGTACTGGTCAGGTCCGAAGGGTGCCGGATTAGGGAGGTTCAACCTGTTTATACATAATGCTTTCTTTTCTTTTTTTACACAAAAAAACAAAGGAATGTAGCAGCTTAGCTAATGAAACTAAAAAAGATTTATGAAATAAATATAAGGATGTTTTTTTATTATAAACAGCAACACTGCACACTCAAGGTTGGGGGGGGGGGGGGAATATTCCATCCCTCTCGGTTTATTTTCCTTACATTTTTACTAATATTAATCACTTATATTGTACTTTGATTATTATGGCATTGTGCAGTGTGGGGGGGAGGAAGGAGTATGGGAGGGAGGGAGCTTGTGTAGGAGGAAGGAAGGAATGTGGGCAGATGAAACAATGCAGTTGGAGTGGTAGGTGAAATGGAGGGAGTATTGGATGTTCCTGGAGATATGATGGACAGCAACCTCCACTTGCCACTGATCATCATTGTCGTCGTTGCTTTCCTCTTGTTCACACACATTGTCTGGGTCACTGTCATTATCACCACCTTCAATATCACTATCAATTTATACCTCTATATCAATACCATTTTCGTTTTCGCCTCTTACCAAATACAGTAATTCAGAGTATATCTCATCCTGATTGAGTGACCAGATATATTTATTTGCCACTGCTATCGAGAGACTACTGCCCGGGTGGGCTAATCCCCGAAAAAGATAATCAGCGGCTTTGACTGGGAAGAGATGGGAGGGTGGGGCCCCCTGGGGTGGAGGTTCCTCAATGCTGAGTGGTGGGAAACTTTTACTCAAGATGCCAGACACCACCAGTCAACAGATTATGGTAGTTAGACTCGGTTTCAAAGGTGTTGGAAAAGTATATTTGGAAAACGTTCTAGTACATGAATGATCTGAGGTACTATAGTAACATCGGTGATCACATACTTAAACGTTAATGACTAGTTATAGAAATGTGAAATGGATATTACTGTCACTTCTACCACAACCACCACTCTTTCATGTATGATTGCTCTGCTCACAGTAAATTTGGACGTTAATATGTGGTCATTTACACACTTCTGGTTACTGGTGCTTCATTCCTTTATGCTTTGTAGCTTGGTTATGAACTGGTGAATTTGCATGCTGATCAACACTGCTGATACAAATTAAAGTTAACCTTTATTAAATATAGTGATTAAAGGTTTTCACATGATAGAGAGAGATAAATAATGTACTTTTGTAGATGTATTCCATGTTCATTTTGCAATGTTTTGATTCATTTATCTCATTTAAATTTGAATAAACAAGTTGTGACTATACAGGTTGTCCTCATTTATTGCATATCACTGTCTTTCAATTTATCACAGTTTAATTTTCAGGACTAAAGTACAGTGAACCCCCACTTTACGTGGTCAATTGAACCCACGGAGGCCCAGGTAAAGCGAGAAACACGTAAAGTGAACAACATAACATATGGGATTAAATGAAATAGAGACCGGCTGACCCCCAAACTCCACTTTTTCCGACACAATACCTATGTTCTAGTAAAAATAACGTCTTAATTTTATGATGGTACATGCACACAATTAATAATGAAGAGAAATAGAGAAATACAGTCGCCAAGTTAATGTCCATTCAAATAATGGACGCGACTCCCTCCCCCTCTTCTTACACTCGCTGGCTCTTCCCTCCCTGAATGTTTGGGGGAAAACCACTAGATTTTAAGGTATATTAATAAATAATACCTCAAACTAAAGTTAGGATAATATAATTGACATTGCTGGGTTGCTTGCAAGACCAGGAATATTTTGAATATAAATGTCATATATTTTGCACAAAAGATAACATATTTACTCCAGAGTAAACAAAATACTTAAAGTAGATCTAAAATTTGTATGTCTAATGCAAAATCTATGATGTTTATATTCAAAATGATCATCAAATTGTAAGAATTCCAGCAATGTAAATTATATTCTGGCCCGGTAATTTGTATGAATTTTATGAGCTAAAACAATTATATTCAATAAATAAACAAAATATACTTACGGAAATACTATCTGTCAATCAAAATATCCCCCCTCCCCCCCCTCTTCCCACCTGCTCCCTGGGTCCCTCCCTACCCCTCACCCCCTCTTCCCACCTGCTCCCTGGGTCCCTCCCTACCCCTCACCCCAACCTTCCCTCCCTACCAGAGAAATGATTGGGTTATAACAGTATATTTACATTTTTAGTAATAAATAATACCTCAGACTAAAGTTAGGATAATATAATTGACATTGCTGGATTCCTTGCAAGACCAGGAATATTTTGAATATACATTTCATATATTTTGCACAAAAGATAACATATTTGCTCTGAGTAAACAAAATACTGTACTTGCATTAGATCTAAAATTTGTATGTCTAATGCAAAATCTATGATGCTTATATTCAAAATGATCATCAAATTGTAAGAATTCCAGCAATGTAAATTATATTCTAGCTGGATAATTTGTATGAATTTTATTAGCTAAATAAAAAAATTATACTTCACCCGCGTATATGAGTAGATGCACTGCGTAAAGTGGGAATTCCGGTTCTGGCAGGGTACCGCGTAAATGTAGAAACGCGTAAAGTGAAACCGCGTAAAGCGAGGGTTCACTGTACTCGTTTCTTGAAATGTTTCTTTTCATTGCAATTTTCTTGAAAGGAAAAATTAAACCATGTATGTGAATCACTTCCAGCTGAGCAGAAATCAATGGGAACCTTCAAGATGCACTAGATAACATTGGAAGATAGTGGCAGTCTGTTACTGGAGTGGCCATTGTGTTGATCCTTATGTGTATGTAGTGAGAGTTGTTTACCACAATCATTACAAATTGCCCCAAATGGTACAAAATAATAGCAAAGGACCTGCCAGTGCATCTCAAGCACACCTTGTATGAAGGAACGATGAAAGTGTCATTTTAGAGGTGAAATTAGACATTATTAAATGACAAAAGCATGGTGATGGAATGACAGTTAATAAATGGCCGTGAAAGTGATAACATGTACACTCGTCACAAAAAGTTCTTGAACAAATTTCAAAATGAGCACTATGGCTCATGTCATCTCAGGATGGTTGGTATGCCTGGTTGTGAAGCGACTCAATATTTTGTAATATGTTACTTGCTTTTATACTATTTACAAGTGAAAAGAAGTAATTTAATTTGCACTAAAGTTTCCTCAGAGAGCAATGTTCATAATTCTCATTCGTTTTGTCATATTGTATGACCTTTAGAGCGTTTGAGAACTTTTTGTGGAGCGTTTACATTCGACCAAAGATGCATTGACGCCATCTTGGATCTTGTACTCACAATTTTACTTGGAAAAGTAAGGCTGTATGTAATGGGAATTGTGATTGGTGGATCTATTTTCAACTGTATCAATGTCAGGATAAATATTAAACAATCCAAAGTTAGCATTTTTTTTTAAATAAACTATTCATCATTGTTTTAAATCGTGAAAAGTTTAAAAATGTTGGTATATTTGCTTAAAAAATTAAGAAAATTTAATGTGAGAATCTTGTGGCAGCACTGGTTGTAGTCGAGTTGCCAATTCATAATTATAATTTCTTCGTTTGCTCATATTATTTAATACAGGTTGAAACCCCTTTATCCGAAAACCGAAAAGCTCTGAAAACCGAAAGTTTTTTTTTTTTTTTTTTTTTTTTTTTTTTTTTTTAAAAACAGGGATTAGCCCACCCAGGCATAGATCACTGACCCACATCGGGGCCTGGGGGGGGGGGGATGAAATAGTACTAATAGTTATAATAATAATTATTCAGTAAATATAATTTTTAATAAAAATACACTAAAATAAAATAATGATGATAACAATCATGATAATAAAATATAATAATAAAATTAATAATAATAATAATAACATTAATACTGTAATAATAAAATAATATTAATAATAATAATAAATACAAAAATTAAACAATTTCAAGTGAGAAACACGACCAAGACCTATAAATTTTTTATAGTCCCCCGTCCCCGGTGTGGGTCAGTGATCTATGCTCGGGCTAATACACATTAAAAAACAAAACCTAACCTTTTTGAAAACCGAAAAATTATGAAATCCGAAATGCCTCTGGCCCCAGGGATTTCGGATAAGGGATTGTCAACCTGTAGTGTGTAAGTTCACCTCAAATTGTTGGCCAGGAGGCAGCCTTCCCTTGATACTGTACATTGTTTCTTATGCAAAAAATTTTTTCTCGCATCACAAGGGTATTCAGGCATGGAACCAGTATGATAAATTAGGACGACCTGTAGTTGCAAAATTTATTTACTCTAATCAGGCCTAGGAGCTAAGGTGTGTAAGGTGCCAGATTATATGGAAAATTGTCTGTTACTTACATTTAAAGTCCCTTATATTATTTTTTAAAATTTTGTATTCGAGTATACCTCCCTAATAATAAGACATGGAATAATCAGCACTAGCTAGTTTAGCATAATTTTAGCCGAGGAAATGACCCAAAGGAAATTCGTAACTTTTGTTTTGACGAACCCCATTGGTAATTTAACAATTAAAATTCTTGCAGGCACATGAGCTGACAGGAGACAAGTTAAGACTGCGGGAAGTAGTTCCTATCGACATTTCGAATGACCCAGTGAAGACTGCAGACTACAAACCAGATGAAGACCCATCTAAATTCAAATCTGTAAAGACAGGTCGAGGGCCTCTACAAGGCCCAGAGTGGTGGAAGAAGGTGAGATTTTTCACGAAAACCATTAGTTCACAAATCCATAGATATAGTATGTCTATCCTGTCCTTCTCAGTCTGTGATATCAAGACTCATTTGGCTGGGGCTATTGGATGCAGAAATTCATAATGTAATGGTTATTACATTTTAGCATTACAATTTATACAGAGGGGTCCTCGGGTTACGGGTTCCATTCCTAAGGATGTTCTTCACCCTACCTGGTGCTGGACGGGGCTCTTTTAGCCCCTCTCTCGGCCTATTCCTTGGTACAGTTCATATTTAGCTAATTACATACAGACTTCCTTAATTCTCCTACAAAACTTTTGAAAATATGAAAAATATCCAAATTTTTTAATTAGCTTTCTCCTTTTCGTTCAATGAATTTTTTTATTGGATTTATGGTAAAAAAAATGAACATGAAACAATAAAAGTTGGACGAACAATTTTGAGAAAGATGGTGCTGCCAGCACATGCTGCCAGATGTGTGATTAACACTCACGGCTCTGGATTCCTATATCCTTTCCACGCTAACCTGGCCCATAAGCCACGTCCCTCATCTGTAGCTACAAATAACTGATTTGTTCCCCTGAGCGTCTGGCCTTCCCCCGTACTGCGCGTGTACTAACAAGTATTTTTATCGACCTTTTATGATAAATATTTAAAATCTTCTAACATCCTCTTATAAGTGCTAATGCCTTGAAATCATTTGCATTTTGATAGTTCAGATAATTACCATTATTTTAGATAATAACAGGTCTACTTACCATTTGAGAACACATTTAGTGTAGAAAAGGGGGTGTGGTTTATGGGCCAGGTTAGTGTGGAAATACTTATAGCTCTTGTCAATTTTTTTCACTATAGTAAATTTTCCTACTGCT
The DNA here is from genome assembly GCA_958450375.1 of Homarus gammarus. Classification (NCBI taxonomy): domain Eukaryota; kingdom Metazoa; phylum Arthropoda; class Malacostraca; order Decapoda; family Nephropidae; genus Homarus; species Homarus gammarus. The sequence goes on from CAUDMG010000281.1 coordinate 1,905,084, forward strand.
CATATACATGAGTGGTATTTCAATATCCCTATATGCAAAATCATGTAAGGAATCTAAAGAGCAAATAAAAAATGAAAAAAAAAAAAAAAAATGCATGTCTTGGCGAGTATAATTTGAAATTTATCATTGCATTTGCAATCAACTTGCATTTTAATTATATAAAACAATTTTATTAAATGAATTATATAGGTAAAAAATGCGTGAGAATCTCGGCTTCCCTTTGGTACTAAGAAAAACTTGCTAAGATGAATAATATGGGTATACTTGTAATTGATTTTAGAAAATATAAGGCAGCCGAAAAACATTTTAGCCTTACCGTTTACTCGATTTCATTCCGAGTGGATTATCGTTTGAAAATAATTAGTTTGGTAAGATTTTATTTACTGGTTGTTTTGTTAAATTCCTGAGAATTTGTGGGCAGTGCATATTGAATTTATAAAAAGAAAGTGTACGTGAAATGCACTGAAGGGTGGCGTGGCCGATTGTCAATTGTTTGTCAGTCTTTTAGAATACTTTCATATTTCAAGATGAAAGATTCATAACCTTTCCTCCACTATACTCACTTTACACTAGCTTGGCCCAGAAGCCACGCCCTCATTTCTATAAGCGAGCTGATTGGTTCATATCAAATGTTCATTTCGCTGTCTATTTATTTATACTAATGTGTTCTCTATTTATTATCAGACCTGTTCTTAGGACAGGCCAGGAATCCAATGCTCTGGTTGTTCATTTGAGGGATAATAAGCATTGCATTGACTGGGATAATGCCTCCTCAATATTACCTTGTAATTCAATTGACAGTAGGAACATTATAAAATCCAGTCTCATTAAACATACCAAATCCGTCAACATGAATTTGAGTAATGGTATGTACAAATTGGATAATTTCGTAATTAAGAAGATTTGTAACCAGGTGAGAAGGTTGGGTCAGCTTACCCTCTGACCTGACTACCGACCGCTGCGGTGATTTTGTGAAGATTAGAAGGGTCATTGCCTATACCTGATCACTGTGGACTTGATCTCACCCTCATATATATATATATATATATATATATATATATATATATATATATATATATATATATATATATATATATATATATATATACAGTCAACCCTCGCTTTACTCAGTCCCACATTCTGCGTTTCCATGTATACGCGGTACCCTGCCGAAACAGGAATGCTCACATTCCGCGGTGCGTGTACCCCTTTACGCGGAGAGCTGCTGGCGAGCCTCGCCATTTTTGGATCCAAACCTCCCGCCATCCGCCATGTTGTGTAAGCGGCGCGAGCATGGTGCGCACAAGGTCGCCCAGTCTTCAAAACATTACAGAGTTCTTCACCCGCCACCCACCACAGCCAGCCCAAGTCAGTGATAGTGATAATTATAGTGAGGATATGGACTTATATGGACTTTGAGGGGTTTGACAAAGAGGCCCTGCAAGCCTCTGCGGTGGATAGTGATACAAGTGATAAGGTGAGGGCCAATAATCTGCCCTCTGCCTTGGAACCAACCCCCCATCCCCGTGTGCCCAGCCATCTTTTCTACTAATGTAAGTGTTAAAAAACCTAATATTATTGATATTTCTCTTAATTATTAATTGTGTGTGCGTACCATCATAAAATTAAGAAGTTATTTTTACTACAACGTAGGTATTGTATCTGAAAAAGTGGAGTTTGGGGGTCGGCCCGGTCTCTATTTCAATTAATCCCATATGTTATGTTGTTCAATTTACGCGGGCCGCCGTGGGTTGAATTAACTGCGTAAAGTGAGGGTTCACTGTATATATACATATTTATTTATGGGGGCATTTTCCACCGCTATAATCCGCCATTGGATGATTTATTTAGTTACGACTATGATTTGGATTTTTTCCAGTGTGATCCAGTGATGACCTGCTACAAACTTGTAACATGCGAGTTCAAATGGTTTGGCTTACAGACTCGTGTGGAGAAGTTCATTCAAGACGTAGAACGCAGACTCTTCACAAACTTCCATAGGTGAGCAAGATTTTTATTCTTTCGGTTACCATTGTTTTGTTTTTTATTATAATTATTATTATCATGATCATCATCATATTCGCTACTTATCAACTTACTAGCCGTTTGAGCGGTCTATCCAGTGTTAGTACAGGAGGAAACTAGGGCTGGGAAACCTGTGGTGTTTGGTAGTGAGGGTCACACTGGATAACACCCTTCTCATGTGTGTCTGGGCCGAGGCTCGAACCCTTGGCATATTGGTGATAGTTATGTTACCGCTGTACCCCTTCTTATCAATGTCTATATTTTCCTCTCGGTTTTCTGTATTCCTTCCCTACTTTTGTCTCAGGGGGATCAAGGGGTATGTGAATCGTAAAGAAGGGGAAAATAGGAATGAACAGCTTTCAGTGGGGTCACAGTAACATATTTGATAATGAGATGTGTACCTAACAGTGTTATCTTACCTGTAATGGATAGTGTGGTTTTAATTGGCTATTGGTACACATAGACAATTGATTAAAGAATAATCCAGGATATTTACGAACAAAGTACTCAAATATATTAATTATATTAAAAGCTGATGGGACCATTATTGTAGGTAGTAGGCAGCTACCAAACAGGGAGGTACTACCGCCTGGGAAGATATTGGAAGCATAATGTGTTGTCTAATGGTAGACCCCGCTGCCATATGGCATCACGAAAATTGTGACCAAGTCCCAGGTTGCTGATCTGACTTTCTGCCTCATTTACACACAATTGCAGGGTCTCAATTGTTTTTCTTACGATTGACATCACAACATTTATATTGTTTCTCACTTTTTATGTTTTCATTTTTGTATTTTTTATTGTATCTTTATTATTATTGTTATTATTATTATTATTATTATTATTATTATTATTATTATTATTATTTGTTATAATTATCATTATTATTTAATTATTTTATTTTTAATTTTGTATTATAAATTTTATTTACTAGAAGTTATTATTATTATTATTATTATTATTATTATTATTATTATTATTATTTCATCCCCTCCCTACAGACCCTAATGTGGGTGTGACCTTTGCCCAGGTAGGGTAACCCCCCCCCCCCCCCCCCCCCCCCCCAAAAAAAAAAAAATAAAAAAAAATCGGACAACAGTAGAAGGCGGCGCTCGAATCTGTTGACCCATATCCTCTACTGTTACCATCACTGATCCCTCACTTTCTTCCTTGAGTTAGTTAAAGATGCTTTATACTTTCTCCATAATAATCAGCTGACCTCCACCCTCATGATTAGCCTGCTAGGCAAGTGTACAAAAAAATTGGTGGGTATGCTTCCTTCATTCAAAATCGCAGCTTATTTAGTTAATAGAATGAAAAGAAAGGAGCCAAGAGCTTCATAACAGATCAGGCTTTAATGGAGTGTTATTGTATTCCTGTATACTCTATGTATTTTGTTTATTCACATTTCAATTTTAATAGGCTGTTTACCAAGGGATCCCCATAGTGGGAACTGCTGTGTAGTGGTGGGGGAGCTTGAAGTCCTGTTGATTTGAGGACCACACCAGGGTAGGGGGGCTGGTCCTCTGTTCCTCCCAAAGGAGGAAAGGGCTGTTGACCTCCCATACTAGAAAGATCATCAGGGAGGGATGAAACTAAATGGTTCTCCTGAACTGGCTGGTGGCACCTTTCCTCCTGCCCAGTCCACCAGGGCTGGAAAGTAGCTCTCCCACATGTTTGTTTGCTGTATGTGGTGACCCCTAAGGCTGGGAGATAGGAATCCTGGAGGTTGAGCCATGCTGCACTCTGCACCCTGTGGCTAGCAACACCCCTCCTTGCTCCTGGTTAGATGGGAGGCTTGAGTTGCAGCTTGGTCAATTCAATTGGCTGGACAATATGGCTGGCCTCTGGGACTAGGGTCAAGCAGACAACATAGAGTTGACACCACATTTGGTCCCATGGGTGTTATCAGCCTTAGCGGTAGATGTATATACCTCTCCACTACCCCTGGGGCTGTTGTGTTGCCTCCCCTTTTGGGGCTCTGTGGTGGGCAAGGAAGGTGAAAACCTAATGATAATTTTTATGGCAATCATATCCACAAATTCCCAGCCTGACTCCAGCCCTAATGACCCCAACTTATCCATGCACTAATCTCCTGGAATGCCTTATTTAGTGGTCATTCTAGATTCTAGAATATAGAGTATTTTGTGCCCAGCAGTGGACGACGTTCTTGCCAGCAGGGGAACTTCCTTCTCAGCAGACTGCTGTCATGAGGGAATCCCTGCCTGGTGTCTTTGAACTAGACTCGTGTGATAAATATTTAGTCTTATTATCAAATGAAGTTAATCTTAAAGACAGAATATTTTTCAGATTTGCCAAAGTATTGTACAAGTATGTGGGTCTGCACCAAAAGTTGTGCCCCAAGCAGATGGGGGTCTTTTGGTGGAGGTTAATGATGTCACAGTTGTTAGATTTAAAAGTTCTGTGGTTGTTTGGTTTAAAGTTGGAATATTGCTGTAACCTGTGTGAACTTACTGAGAAGTGCATGCATGACTCGCAAATCAAAGATTAACGAGTTTTAGCCACACTGTCAGACTGCAAATTCAGTTATTGTTTGACAGTTGTGTGTTTCTAGGGTGCTGGATGAGGACCCAACACCTTATGCACCCCACAGACTATCTGGCAGTATTTTTTATATAGAAAAGGCATAAGATACAGCTTGGAGGTTTGTGATTTTAAAAGAGCTACATCACTGCAGACTCCGAGGACAGATGCCCTGTTTTCTTAAATCATTCATGGCAAACCGTGTCTTTCAGGTGAGGGTGGGTACTTCACTGTCCAGATCAGTTCACCAGATGGAGGGGATACCACAGGGCAGTTTTGAGTGTGGCCCTAATGCATAGCAATTAATGGTGTTACCCAATATCTTTCATCAGGAATCTAGCATGCTGTATGTAGATGATTTAATAATTAATTTTCAGCCTCCCATCTATGTGTTGCTGAGCGACAACTTCAATCAGCAGTGAATTGGGTGTTTCGATGGGCAGAGGAGTGTGGCTTTAGGTTCTCAACTTCTGCCTGCTCTGAGGTTGCCACCCTAACCCTGACTTAACATTACACCCCTGTATACTGTGCCTGCACTCCAGTAGTGGAAGAGAGAGACTTCCGAGGCCTGGTGGTAGATAGGCGAATGACCTGTATTCCCCACCTTAGGTCACTTAAGACGTCATGCTTACAAGCCCTAACCTTCTGAGGGTCTTATCCCACATGTCCTGGGGTGCCGATTGAAGGTCCCTCTTAAGAGCGTACCATGCTATTGAGGGGTAGGCTGGCATATGGTTGTGAGCTGTACTCTTCATGCTAAATACCATCAATACTATACATCACACTGGCATCTGTTTGGTCACAGGGGGCCTTTAGATCCTCCCAAATACCCAGTCTTCTGGTGGATACTGGTGTACCACCACTGGATATTATGCATCGGCAGTCCCTGATGGCCTGCTGCTGATACTGAGTACAGTTTCTCCCTAGATCTCCAACATGGGAGGGCATATCTGATAGGTCCATGGACCAACTGGACCATAGATTTACCCATCACTCATGCATTCCCTGATCCTTGGACTTTAATGCCCAGGAGCTGGTTGAAAGCTTATCATTTCCCCAACTCCTGGTTTACCCATCACTCACGCCTTCTCCAATCCTTTGGCTTTCGTTGGTTGACAGCTTATCACTTCCCCTACTCTCAGCCACCTCAGCGAAGGTACTGACCATGGAACCTACCATAGTGTGGGAGACTCAGATGATGCTTCCAATCAGGGGTAAAGGAAACACACTGGTGTCAAGTTCGTAAGTTCTATTTCTGGGACAAACACACAAAAGGAGTTAAGACAGGGTAAACAGCGTCCTGCCTTGGAATCTCTCTGGGTATCTCCCTCTGCGCATGCGCGTACAGCGCGCATGTGCTCAAAGTCTGAACTACACTCAGTGACAAAAGAGGGTATGATTATAACATATAATACAGAGACCTGAATCAATAATGGTAAATAGTACAGTTACATATTACAGCATATTCGTCTCATATATCTACACCTCCCTCCCCCTCACGCTCGTAGTGCAATCTCGAGCGGACTCTTTTTCCAGGAGCCTTTGAGAGCGACGTGGGAAAACTGGGGGGTCACTAGATGAGGACTTACTTTTCTCGTCCAAGCAAGGGTTCACAGGGATGTGGGGGAGGGGTTCACCACTAGGGGACGGTACTGAACGAAGGAAGCGGCGATTCCGCCACCATACCCGACCACTAGGGAGACGGACCTCGTAATCCCTGGTCTTGCCGCAGCCCATTACAACCCCGACCTTGTCCCAGCGGTGAGACGTCGGGTCTTGAACCCGAACTGTTTGCCCGATACTCAACCTGGGAAGGGGTCGGGCGTGCTGATCGTACTGTGCCTTTACCTGGTCAGCACGGGCGGCTGCACGACGATCGCAGTCCTCGGTCTTGGCCTGCCACTCCTTCGAGAAGGACTCAGGATGGGCAGGGACACATGACCGTAGTGGGTGGCCATATAACATCTGTGCTGGGGAGCGACCTGTGGAGTTGGGGGTATTCCGCAATTCCAATAATCCCCGGTCAACGTTCTCACAGTCAATGTTGCCTGAGGGTGCCGTCTTGAGGATGAGATGCTTGACGGACTTTACGGCAGCCTCGGCATGTCCATTGGACTGGGGATAATGTGGCGAGGACACCACATGATGAACTCCCCATCGCTCCATGAAGTCCCGGAAGTCGTTGCTGGTGAACTGGGGCCCGCCGTCAGTCCTCAGGCGGAGAGGGACACCAACCTCCCGGAAGTAGCCACAGAACATACGTACTGTATGAGAGGCAGTAGTGTTGCCTCCGCAGGGAATGACAACAGGCCACCCCGAGAGCCGGTCGGCGATGACGAGAAAGGACTTTCCCGCCACGACGAAGAAATCCGCAGAGACGGATTCAAAGGGCCTCGTAGGGTTGTCGTTGTTCATGAGGGGTTCCTGCTGCTGACTAGGCTGCAGCACCTGGCATAGCTCGCAGGCTTGAACGGAACTAGCGATGTCGGAGTCTATGCCTGGCCAAAACACAGCTTGTCTCGCCCGGCGTTTTGTAGTTTCCACACCCCTGTGGCTGTCGTGCAGGTGGGCTAGGGTGCGGCGGCGGAGGGCGGCAGGAACCACAACTCTTGCTCCGTACAAGACGAGGTCGCCATCAGCATAGAGGTCATCCCGCATCTTCCAGTATGGGAGTAAAGAGCTGTGTAAATCGTACCGGTTGGAAGGAAATCCCGAGGTCACGCGGTTCAGTAGACGGATGTACGAAGGGTCCGCTCTTGCCGCGGCTCGGAGTTCCTGAAGAGTCCTGTCGGCGTCCTGCGGTGGAGACTCTTCTGAGATGACAGTGTTCACGGTCACTACAGTCCTGAGGTGTGCCGTAGCATCAGCACATGCGATCTCGTCCTCTGGTGTGGGGTGGCTGACTGGGGCTCGTGACAAAGCATCAGGGATGCAGAGCAGCTTGCCAGCACGCCACGCAGCTGTGAAGAGGTAGGGCGAGGTCTTCTCCTTAAGGCGTTGGAGGCGGGGATTCTCGACCGCATCCAAGGAGTAGTGGTTCAGGATCGGGATGAGTGGCCGATGATCCGTCATGAGGTTGAAGTGTTGTAGGCCGATCAGATACAACCTACATTTGGACATGGCCCAGACGGCGGCTAACAGCTCCAGTTCGATGGTGGCGTAGCGAGTCTCGGCGTCAGTAAGAAACCGAGAGCCACACTGAACCAGACGAAGGCGTCCATTGCCGTGGTCCTGTAGCAGAGCGTATCCAATCCCGTAGAGGCGAGAGGCATCAGTCTGGAGGACAACTGGCAGGGCCGGGTCGAAGGACGCGAGAACAGGTGGGCTGAGGAGAGCTGTCTTGACGCTACGGAATGCCTCATCATGGTCAGCTGTCCAGGTGAATGTTCTCTTGGGGCTCATCAGGGGGCGTAGGGGCTGTGCTGCAGCGGCGATGTCGGGGGTGAACTCAGCCAACTGGTTTACCAGGCCCATGAACGAGCGGAGGTCGGTCAGGTTGGCAGGAGTTGGGAAGTCCCGGATCGCGCTGACCTTTCCAGGATCAGCCGATATGCCCTTGCCTGAGAGGGTGTACCCACAGAAGTTCACACTAGGTGCGGCGACCACAAACTTATCCTTGTTGAGGGTGATCCCGTACTTGCGGCACCTTGTGAGCATCTGGTGAATACGCTCAAGATGCGTGGAGTAATCCTCGTCATATAGGAGCACGTCGTCGATGACCTTGACACAGTTCGCCACACCCTGAAGGGCCATGTCACCGCGGAGGCAGAAAGCATCGCCTGTAGCGGCGAAACCCATAGGTCCTCTGCAGTGCTGAAATCGGCCGTACGGTGTGATGAACGTCGTGAGGTGCTGATCTTCTTCCGCAAGTTCCATCTGCCAGTACCCACATAAGGCATCTGCTGTAGTAAAGTACCTTGCCTTCGGGTCCACACTTCGTATAGGGGCGAAGGGTGTTGGTGAAGGGTGGGTAGGGCGGGAAACTTGGCTATTCAGCTTGGTGAGGTCGACGGTGATACGCACTCCAGTAATGTTCTTGGCGACTACTACCATGGGGTGGCACCAATCCGAGGGGTCGTCCCCCGCCGGCTTAATGATCCCCTGGGCTACCATAGAGTCGAGTTCCTTCTTAACTTGGCTCTGGAAAGCGAAGGGTATCCGTCGCGGTGTGTGGATGGCGAAAGGTACTGCGTCATCCTTCAGGTGTATTCTCATGGGGGAGCCAGCCATTGGCTTCAGTGAGGCCGTCTTTAGGTCCTCCTTGGAAACCAGCACGTCCTTGAATTGCCGTAGGAAGAACTCCCTGGCTGCAGAAGGTGACGTATTGGGTGGGAGGGGCAGCTCCTTGCACCTGTTGACATGTTTTACTTCCAGAATTGGCTTAGGGAAGTCTGGAGATATTATGGCCAACTCTTGATAGTGGCCATATGACAGTAGTGGCATCTGAACACCTTTGTGGACCTGAATCCTGGCAGAACATGACTGCTTACCTAGGGTGAGGGTAGCCTGAAATGTACCCAGAGCAGGTGCCATTGTAGAACCGTCTGCAGTGAGCGTTGTAGAAGTTGACGGTGGTTGCAAGCTGCTCCTAGGGATCCCCGGAATGTCGAGGTGTCTTGTGCCGATGACTGTGACGTCCGCACCTGTGTCAGGAAGCATCTGGATACGGGAAGTAATGTCGCCGTATGACAGGTGAACACAGATGGGCTGAGGTGTCTTGCTGACAGGAGAAGGTGATCCCACGCGACAACAGATCTTGTTCTTCGCCGCCTGAGACTTGCAAGTAGTATCCTTTTTCTTCCGTGACTGACAGCATTTGTCAAAATGTCCAATGCGGCTACAGGAGCGGCACTGAACGTTGTTGGCAGGGCACTTCAGTGTCCTAGCCCAATGGCCACGACGGCCACAGTTATTGCAGGTGCTGTCAGCGGCAGGGCATTCAGAACCATGCCGACGAGCACAATATTGGCATGAATTACCTGGCATCGAAGTCTGAAGTGATGCTGAAGAGTGATGCGAAGCTGGAGTCGGATGTGAGGCTGAAGTCCCGTCACGTCCTATGTTCTTCTTATATGCGGAGATGGCACACAGCTGGTTAGGTGGAGCACGAATAGCAGAAGTCGCACTTCTGGTGGCTTCGTAAGAGCGGCAGGTGGTGACAACATCCTGTAGAGAGGAGGCAGTGTTGAGGGAGATAAGCTTCTGAATAAGCTCTTCGTCCCGCACGCCCATGAGGATAATCATCTTCAGCTGTGTTTCCTCACAAGTCGACGAGTTCCCAGGACAAACGTCAACCTCCTCAGCGATGCGTCTGAGTCGTACGTAAAAATCTGCAAATGATTCACCCTCCAGCTGCTTACAACTGAGAAGCTCTCTCCTACGCAGAGCTTCGTTGCGGAGACCCTTGATATGCGTTTGTAAAGCATCCAAGACGTCCTTCACAGTCTTGTCTGTGTTGTGGGGGATTTGCAGGGTGTGCTCCAGGATACGTTGCGTCTCTAGGGTGAGACACATCCTCATCTGGATCAGCTGTTTCTCCCTAGGCAACCTCGATAAGTCGACCATCATCGAATAATCGTCCCATCTCCGACGCCATTCACGGAATACCTGGAACGAGGCATCAGCTTGGAGTGGCGGTGGACTCTGAGCGAGTGCTTTCTGTGGGGGGGGGCAAAGAAGTTGGAGAGGACCCTTCGGGCGCGCCTGTGGACGAAGGGGCAGGTGTGGCAGCTGCTTGAAGGTTCACAGGTGCCAACAACTCGATCATGGCACTGAATCTGTCATTTTCTTGTTGACGCCTGTGATCCTCTTCCTGTTGCCTCCTGATGTCGTCTTGTCGTCGGTTTTCTTCCAAAAACTGAATTAAACGAAGGAAGTCGCCGCCTGTGGCAGGTTGCGGACGTGTGTAGTGGGGTCTAAGGGTGGGTGGGGCCGCTTGATCCACTTTCCGCTCCACTTGGAGTCCACTTACTGCACCGACATCAGTCTGATGTTGGGCTTGTTGGGTATCTGGAGAAAACCCAATAAATTCATGATCTTCCATAAGGCCTGGTTTATTTCTCTCACAATTACTGTAATTAATAAGTGAGCAGAAAAGCAATTGTCTTTAAATGGAAGATATCTGCGAGCGTCTGTGAGTGAGTGAGTGTGTGTGTGCGTTCGTTCGTGCGTGTACTCGGAGCAGGCTGGCCAGAGAGCGGGTGGCTGGCGGTATAGCAACTCCTCTCGCTCCCTCACGCCAGTTCCAGCCGAGTCATGAGCGGGGAAGGATGTCAAAACTTGAGCTCTCCCCTAGGTCTTAAATGGGCTTCCCTCTTTTGTAAAAAGTGCAGGAACACGGGGAAACACTTTAAAGACACTAAAGGGCACACACAACACTGAAAAAGCACTTCACAACACTGCACTGTAAATCCAGGAATATCTTGAGAGGTATGCGCCGATATTCACTGGGCAGGAGGAGTTGACAAGATGGCGGCTCCGAGAGAGATTCTGCGTCCACTCCAATTCTGAATAATGTGATGTCCCAGCTAATCACTGCGCCATGTGGGAGACTCAGATGATGCTTCCAATCAGGGGTAAAGGAAACACACTGGTGTCAAGTTCGTAAGTTCTATTTCTGGGACAAACACACAAAAGGAGTTAAGACAGGGTAAACAGCGTCCTGCCTTGGAATCTCTCTGGGTATCTCCCTCTGCGCATGCGCGTACAGCGCGCATGTGCTCAAAGTCTGAACTACACTCAGTGACAAAAGAGGGTATGATTATAACATATAATACAGAGACCTGAATCAATAATGGTAAATAGTACAGTTACATATTACAGCATATTCGTCTCATATATCTACACATAGGTGCACTTTTGTCTTTACTTCCCAGGGAGCAAGGCTGATGTTAATGAAGTGATGTTTAGGATGTATTTCCAGAAACAAGGAACTCGGCATGATGGCTCAGTGCATGTTTATACAGATGGCTCAGTGCATGTTTATGCAGATGGTTCGGTGCATGTTTATACAGATGTCTCTAAAACCGACGCTGGTGTTAAGTTTGCAGCCATCTTCCCTGATTTTAGTCGCAGTGGGTGACAACTTCCTGCCTTACCACCTATTTTTACTGCACAGCTCTAGGTTATACACCTTGCCCTTAAGGGGATTGTCTCTGCGAATGATCCAAAAATATAGAGAAATGGGATTTTCTGAAGACAAAAATTCCTTGGAAATCTGGCAGCCTTTTGCTACATCACTGCCAAGTATGAATGATGTGCGATAATATCTTCTGCCCCAAAATTCATAAAAGACCCCTTACCCTGTAGTTGGTGTTAAGTGATTCTCATTTTCTGTTATCATGATATGCATAATAGTATTATGAGCAAAAGATATATTTACTTTTTATGTGCAGTATTGGATTATTTATTAAAATTAAGAAAAATTCATCTGGTAACACTTATCAGCCAGTCAGCTGAGTGGTGGTGATATGCACTCCTCATCAGTGTTTGGCTAGCCTGTATGCAGAGTAGACCTATGTTGCGCGTCTCGTGACCACCACCACCACCCCCCCCCCCCCCCCATTGTCCAAGTATTTATGCAGTTTCCTCCGTAATTGTTATACCACACCTTTGGCTATTAGGCATCTTATTTGTTGCTCTCGCTTGTTTACTACCACCAGTCCTTCCTTTATGATGCTTTGAAGCAAGATGCTTCTCACCTGACACCACATAAGGAAAAAAGTAGACAAAATTCAGAGTATGAACCTGGGTTATTCTAATGAGTTTTACAAATCTAGGTCATTCTAATGTGTTCTAAACCTGGCAACAAAGATAAAGCCTTTTGATGCCCTTGCTCTCTAGCATGTAATATTGTGCAAAATCGGGAAGGCACCAGGTGCCAAGAACTTGTAAATCTTTGAAGGCTTGTAACTCCAAACAAACATTTTGCACATAAAATTGGAAAAAAATTCCAAAATTTCTTGGATTCTTTTCAATTTTCTAACTTTGTTAGATTTGTCAATGATAGGAAAGTATTTCATACTAGAGTGTGCAACTCTAAAAATTACTATACTGTTCAGAATTAGATGGAAATGATAAAATTTTTTGAGGATTTTTGTGTTTATTTATTTATTTATTTATTTGCTGTATTTATATGTTTTGCTCATCATTGAATTGGTATAATTGTTTGATTCTATTATGGAACTATCATTGGTCTGTGCTCTTTATCTAATTAAAAACAAAGTTTTCATCAAAAGTGTTTGCTGTATTTCAATTAAAAAATATAAATAACTTATTACCCAAATTTGTTGAAATTTTGACAAACTCTGTTGGATGATCATGAATAATGTGTTAGAATTTCATATAAATCCATCCACAAATAAAATAAGAAAAGAGGGTTCCAGCGAGATGTTCCACTTAAAGAAATCAGCACCCATAATGCTGGAAGTTTTGCTATTTTTAGTGATAACAGAGCAGCACTACTTTTTTTGAAATCTTTTAATCCCATCCACCCTCTAGATTTAGGTATTTTTAACTGGCTAGTGGTCCTCTGCTGGCAGGGCCATAATGTGGATTTCTGTTGGATTCCTGCCCTTGTGTCTGTTGGAGGTAATGAGGGGGTTAACGAGGTGGCCAAGTATGCTCCCTCCTTCACAGAGATATTTTCTCCACAGTCAGGTCAGCCATCTGGGCCTCCTGGCAGGTACAGAGGTACAATTTATTCGTTCCCAACAAGATGCGAGAGATTATAAAAGATCTATCAGTGGGAAATACCTTCGATGCCTGTCACTATGAGACTGCCATTACCCGTCAACATGTTGGTCACACTCGCCTCGCCCACAGTTTTGTTATGGCCAGGGGACGACAACCCCATTGTAATAATAATAATACAGACGGCCCTTAACATATGCGGGGGTTACGTAACAGAGATACCAGTGGATGTTAAAAATCCGCGTATATGTCCTGCCCCCCCCCCCCCCAAAAAACCTGGTCCCCCCATGTCCTTATTTACCGTATATACCTGTGTGTAGTTCAAGTTTTTAAGACCAAATTATTTGGCAAAAAATTGGGGGTCGACCTCTAAACGGGTAATAGTTTCGTTAGGTTGAAAAATATTTACCAATAACTACCAGTAAACAATGGAAACGATGCACCAACGCACCACCAGCTGTGAGTGTCGGTACAGTTGCCAGGGCAGACCTCTTGCGTCATCATAGCAAGCCCAAAGTAGCCAAATCCATGGTATGGTAGCACAGGACGATGTAAAACAAAGTATTCATTTATTAAAGTTTTTTATAGATACTGTACATAAATTTTTGTTCATTACATTTGAAACATCAATCTTTGTTAATTAAATTTGAAACAAAAGAAAACTACGATACCTTTTTTTCATTAAAATATTACATGACAAGTATATTTTACCTTAACTGTGACTGAATGAATATAGGTATTCTCAGAAATAAATATGGAAATATGATATTTTTGCTGGAATGACGTACATATTACAGTGGAAAGTGGGATAAAATCATAACGAAAACAATGACTTTCGCTTTCTTTCGTTATTCAAAAGATTTTACCGTAATCACTTTTCGAATGGTTTTCAGTTCAAAAACTGTTGTACTCGTACTGTACTGTATTATAATAATATTCTATCTGTAGATATATGAGACGAATATGGCTGTAATATGTAACTCTGTACTATTTACCATTATTGATTCAGGTCTCTGTATTATATGTTATAATCATACCCTCTTTTGTCACTGAGTGTAGTTCAGACTTTGAGCACATGCGCGCTGTACGCGCATGCGCAGATGGAGATACCCAGAGAGAGATTCCACGACAGGACGCTGTTTACCCTGTCTTAACTCCTTTTGTGTGTTTGTCCCAGAAATAGAACTTACGAACTTGACACCAGTGTGTTTCCTTTACCCCTGATTGGAAGCATCACCTGAGTCTCCCACATGGCGCAGTGATTAGCTGGGACATCACATTATTCAGAATTGGAGTGGACGCAGAATCTCTCTCGGAGCCGCCATCTTGTCAACTCCTCCTGCCCAGTGAATATCGGCGCGTACCTCAAGATATTCCTGGATTTACAGTGCAGTGTTGTGAAGTGCTTTTTCAGTGTTGTGTGTGCCCTTTAGTGTCTTTAAAGTGTTTCCCCGTGTTCCTGCACTTTTTACAAAAGAGGGAAGCCCATTTAAGACCTAGGGGAGAGCTCAAGTTTTGACATCCTTCCCCGCTCATGACTCGGCTGGAACTGGCGTGAGGAGTTGCTATACCGCCAGCCACCCGCTCTCTGGCCAGCCTGCTCCGAGTACACGCACGAACGAACACACTCACTCACTCACTCACAGACGCTCGCAGATATCTTCCATTTAAAGACAATTGCTTTTCTGCTCACTTATTAATTACAGTAATTGTGAGAGAAATAAACCAGGCCTTATGGAAGATCATGAATTTATTGGGTTTTCTCCAGATACCCAACAAGCCCAACATCAGACTGATGTCGGTGCAGTAAGTGGACTCCAAGTGGAGCGGAAAGTGGATCAAGCGGCCCCACCCACCCTTAGCCCCCACTACACACGTCCGCAACCTGCCACAGGCGGCGACTTCCTTCGTTTAATTCAGTTTTTGGAAGAAAACCGACGACAAGACGACATCAGGAGGCGACAGGAAGAGGATCACAGGCGTCAACAAGAAGATGACAGATTCAGTGCCATGATCGAGTTGTTGACACCTGTGAACCTTCGAGCAGCTGCCACACCTGCCCCTTCGTCCACAGGCGCGCCCGAAGGGTCCTCTCCAAATTCTTTGCCCCCCCCCCACAGAAAGCACTCGCTCAGAGTCCACCGCCACTCCAAGCTGATGCCTCGTTCCAGGTATTCCGTGAATGGCGTCGGAGATGGGACGATTATTCGATGATGGTCGACTTATCGAGGTTGCCTAGGGAGAAACAGCTGATCCAGATGAGGATGTGTCTCACCCTAGAGACGCAACGTATCCTGGAGCACACCCTGCAAATCCCCCACAACACAGACAAGACTGTGAAGGACGTCTTGGATGCTTTACAGACGCATATCAAGGGTCTCCGCAACGAAGCTCTGCGTAGGAGAGAGCTTCTCAGTTGTAAGCAGCTGGAGGGTGAGTCATTTGCAGATTTTTACGTACGACTCAGACGCATCGCTGAGGAGGTTGACGTTTGTCCGGGGAACTCGTCGACTTGTGAGGAAACACAGCTGAAGATGGTTATCCTCATGGGCGTGCGGGACGAAGAGCTTATTCAGAAGCTTATCTCCCTCAACACTGCCTCCTCTCTACAGGATGTTGTCACCACCTGCCGCTCTTACGAAGCCACCAGAAGTGCGACTTCTGCTATTCGTGCTCCATCTAACCAGCTGTGTGCCATCTCCGCCTATAAGAACAAAGGACGTGACGGGACTTCAGCCTCGCATCCGACTTCAGCTTCACATCCGACTTCAGCTTCGCATCACTCTTCAGCATCACTTCAGACTTCGACGCCAGGTAATTCATGCCAATATTGTGCTCGTCGGCATGGTTCTGAATGCCCTGCCGCTGACAGCACCTGCAATAACTGTGGCCGTCGTGGCCATTGGGCTAGGACACTGAAGTGCCCTGCCAACAACGTTCAGTGCCGCTCCTGTAGCCGCATTGGACATTTTGACAAATGCTGTCAGTCACGGAAGAAAAAGGATACTACTTGCAAGTCTCAGGCGGCGAAGAACAAGATCTGTTGTCGCGTGGGATCACCTTCTCCTGTCAGCAAGACACCTCAGCCCATCTGTGTTCACCTGTCATACGGCGACATTACTTCCCGTATCCAGATGCTTCCTGACACAGGTGCGGACGTCACAGTCATCGGCACAAGACACCTCGACATTCCGGGGATCCCTAGGAGCAGCTTGCAACCACCGTCAACTTCTACAACGCTCACTGCAGACGGTTCTACAATGGCACCTGCTCTGGGTACATTTCAGGCTACCCTCACCCTAGGTAAGCAGTCATGTTCTGCCAGGATTCAGGTCCACAAAGGTGTTCAGATGCCACTACTGTCATACGGCCACTGTCAAGAGTTGGCCATAATATCTTCAGACTTCCCTAAGCCAATCCTGGAAGTAAAACATGTCAACAGGTGCAAGGAGCTGTCCCCCCCACCCAATACGTCACCTTCTGCAGCCAGGGAGCTCTTCCTACGGCAATTCAAGGACGTGCTGGTTTCCAAGGAGGACCTAAAGACGGCCTCACTGAAGCCAATGGCTGGCTCCCCCATGAGAATACACCTGAAGGATGACGCAGTACCTTTCGCCATCCACACACCGCGACGGATACCCTTCGCTTTCCAGAGCCAAGTTAAGAAGGAACTCGACTCTATGGTAGCCCAGGGGATCATTAAGCCGGCGGGGGACGACCCCTCGGATTGGTGCCACCCCATGGTAGTAGTCGCCAAGAACATTACTGGAGTGCGTATCACCGTCGACCTCACCAAGCTGAATAGCCAAGTTTCCCGCC
This sequence comes from Homarus gammarus, assembly GCA_958450375.1. Lineage (NCBI taxonomy): Eukaryota > Metazoa > Arthropoda > Malacostraca > Decapoda > Nephropidae > Homarus > Homarus gammarus. The sequence goes on from CAUDMG010000281.1 coordinate 1,922,163, forward strand.
CTACCCACCCTTCACCAACACCCTTCGCCGCTATACGAAGTGTGGACCCGAAGGCAAGGTACTTTACTACAGCAGATGCCTTATGTGGGTACTGGCAGATGGAACTTGCGGAAGAAGATCAGCACCTCACGACGTTCATCACACCGTACGGCCGATTTCAGCACTGCAGAGGACCTATGGGTTTCGCCGCTACAGGCGATGCTTTCTGCCTCCGCGGTGACATGGCCCTTCAGGGTGTGGCGAACTGTGTCAAGGTCATCGACGACGTGCTCCTATATGACGAGGATTACTCCACGCATCTTGAGCGTATTCACCAGATGCTCACAAGGTGCCGCAAGTACGGGATCACCCTCAACAAGGATAAGTTTGTGGTCGCCGCACCTAGTGTGAACTTCTGTGGGTACACCCTCTCAGGCAAGGGCATATCGGCTGATCCTGGAAAGGTCAGCGCGATCCGGGACTTCCCAACTCCTGCCAACCTGACCGACCTCCGCTCGTTCATGGGCCTGGTAAACCAGTTGGCTGAGTTCACCCCCGACATCGCCGCTGCAGCACAGCCCCTACGCCCCCTGATGAGCCCCAAGAGAACATTCACCTGGACAGCTGACCATGATGAGGCATTCCGTAGCGTCAAGACAGCTCACCTCAGCCCACCTGTTCTCGCGTCCTTCGACCCGGCCCTGCCAGTTGTCCTCCAGACTGATGCCTCTCGCCTCTACGGGATTGGATACGCTCTGCTACAGGACCACGGCAATGGACGCCTTCGTCTGGTTCAGTGTGGCTCTCGGTTTCTTACTGACGCCGAGACTCGCTACGCCACCATCGAACTGGAGCTGTTAGCTGCCGTCTGGGCCATGTCCAAATGTAGGTTGTATCTGATCGGCCTACAACACTTCAACCTCATGACGGATCATCGGCCACTCATCCCGATCCTGAACCACTACTCCTTGGATGCGGTCGAGAATCCCCGCCTCCAACGCCTTAAGGAGAAGACCTCGCCCTACCTCTTCACAGCTGCGTGGCGTGCTGGCAAGCTGCTCTGTATCCCTGATGCTTTGTCACGAGCCCCAGTCAGCCACCCCACACCAGAGGCCGAGATCGCATGTGCTGATGCTACGGCACACCTCAGGACTGTAGTGACCGTGAACACTGTCATCTCAGAAGAGTCTCCACCGCAGGACGCCGACAGGACTCTTCAGGAACTCCGAGCCGCGGCAAGAGCGGACCCTTCGTACATCCGTCTACTGAACCGCGTGACCTCGGGATTTCCTTCCAACCGGTACGATTTACACAGCTCTTTACTCCCATACTGGAAGATGCGGGATGACCTCTATGCTGATGGCGACCTCGTCTTGTACGGAGCAAGAGTTGTGGTTCCTGCCGCCCTCCGCCGCCGCACCCTAGCCCACCTGCACGACAGCCACAGGGGTGTGGAAGCTACAAAACGCCGGGCGAGACAAGCTGTGTTTTGGCCAGGCATAGACTCCGACATCGCTAGTTCCGTTCAAGCCTGCGAGCCATGCCAGGTGCTGCAGCCTAGTCAGCAGCAGGAACCCCTCATGAACAACGACAACCCTACGAGGCCCTTTGAATCCGTCTCTGCGGATTTCTTCGTTGTGGCGGGAAAGTCCTTTCTCGTCATCGCCGACCGGCTCTCGGGGTGGCCTGTTGTCATTCCCTGCGGAGGCAACACTACTGCCTCTCATACAGTACGTATGTTCTGTGGCTACTTCCGGGAGGTTGGTGTCCCTCTCCGCCTGAGGACTGACGGCGGGCCCCAGTTCACCAGCAACGACTTCCGGGACTTCATGGAGCGATGGGGAGTTCATCATGTGGTGTCCTCGCCACATTATCCCCAGTCCAATGGACATGCCGAGGCTGCCGTAAAGTCCGTCAAGCATCTCATCCTCAAGACGGCACCCTCAGGCAACATTGACTGAGAGAACTTTGACCGGGGTTTATTGGAATTGCGGAATACCCCGAACTTCACAGGTCGCTCCCCAGCACAGATGTTATACGGCCACCCACTACGGTCATGTGTCCCTGCCCATCCTGAGTCCTTCTCGAGGGAGTGGCAGGCCAAGACCGAGGACTGCGATCGTCGTGCAGCCGCCCGTGCTGACCAGGTAAAGGCACAGTACGATCAGCACGCCCGACCCCTTCCCAGGTTGAGTATCGGGCAAACAGTTCGGGTTCAAGACCCGACGTCTCACCGCTGGGACAAGGTCGGGGTTGTCATGGGCTGCGGCAAGACCAGGGATTACGAGGTCCGTCTCCCTAGTGGTCGGGTATGGTGGCGGAATCGACGCTTCCTTCGTTCAGTCCCGTCCCCTAGTGGTGAACCCCTCCCCCACATCCCTGTGAACCCTTGCTTGGACGAGAAAAGTAAGTCCTCATTCAGTGACCCCCCAGTTTTCCCACGTCGCTCTCAAAGGCTCCTGGAAAAAGAGTCCGCTCGAGATTGCACTACGAGCGTGAGGGGGAGGGAGGTGTAGATATATGAGACGAATATGGCTGTAATATGTAACTCTGTACTATTTACCATTATTGATTCAGGTCTCTGTATTATATGTTATAATCATACCCTCTTTTGTCACTGAGTGTAGTTCAGACTTTGAGCACATGCGCGCTGTACGCGCATGCGCAGATGGAGATACCCAGAGAGAGATTCCACGACAGGACGCTGTTTACCCTGTCTTAACTCCTTTTGTGTGTTTGTCCCAGAAATAGAACTTACGAACTTGACACCAGTGTGTTTCCTTTACCCCTGATTGGAAGCATCACCTGAGTCTCCCACACTATCCTATCATTAGCCTTATAATCCCACAACTGAAAACCTTTCGAAAAGCGATTACGGTAACATCTTTTGAACGAAAGAAAGAGAAAGTCATTGCTTTCGTCACAATTTTATCCCACTTTCCACTGTAATACGTTCATCATTTCAGCAAAAATATTACATGTCCATGTTCTCAGAAATAAAGGGTATAAAAACAATTAATACACCCGTAATGTACTGGCTGGCATCTCCACTCATCCCTGCTCCTGCGTCCAAGGTCACCACTCATCCCAACTCGCTCCCTCCGCTCCCTCCTTACCGTCACTACTGCCGACAACGAACAAAAATGTTTTGTGAATAACTGCACCTCCACTTCCTATGTACAGTACTGAACTGTACTGTGCTGTGCATTTTTACAAACAATAAATATGGCAAGAAAAGCTATTAAAAAAAAAAAAGAGATAAAAATTTCACTTTACTGTACCGTACCTATCCTCGGCGACAGGACGGGTGTCATCGGGCTCATCGTCACTCAATTCCATAACGGGTGGTGAAGTGGGGGCGACGGTGGATTCAGCTGCTACCTCACTGCTGCCAGTGATTGATGGTGTTAAATCTCTCCTTCAGTGATCAAAGAACATGGTGATGGGGAGTTGTCGTCTCTTTCTTTTCTTCCATGATGTTTTTGTATGGAGCGAAAACATCAACCATCCCTCGCATGAATTTCAGGGCACGCACCATGGAGGGGTCCATACTATAGGCCAGGTTTTTCAGTGCCTCAATATTCCTGGTCATCTCCCCCAACTTCTCCAACGTTATTTCTTGATGCTCTTCCTCATCCTCTTTCCCTTTCGCATCCACTTCCTTGCCTGAGTCTACTAACTCCTGTAGATCCTCCTCGGTCAGCTCAGTGTCGTGCTCTTCAATTAGCTCCCTAATCTCGTCCTCTGCCATGTCCTGGAAGCCTTCAGCATCCACTTTCCTTGACGGTGCCAGGGTCTTTCTGAATATTTTCATTAAAATCCATCAAAATCATTTTCCTTGTCATCGTCTTAAGCACCAAACAGCTCCTCCCAGTCTTCTCCTAGAACAGGGCTAGAGGGTACGTGTTTTTCGAATCGTTTTCAACTAAAAAAAAATGTTACAGCACATGTGTATTTTACCTAAACTGTGCCTGAATGAATATATTCTCAGAAATAAATAGTAGTTTTGCTGAAACGTGATGTATTTCAATGTAAAATAGGATAAAATACATGACGAAAACAAAAGACTTTACCTAACCTTCCAATGTTCAAGAGATGTTACTCGTTTTTTTTAATAGTTTTCGGTTAAAATACTGTTATATTACAATGATATTATATTCATACTGTGCTTGATATACTACATTCACGGAAATGTAATATTTTTGCTGAAATGACGTACGTATTAGTGGAAAGTGGGATAAAATCGTGACGAAAACAATGACTTTCGCTTTCTTTCGTTCAAAAGATGTTACCGTAATCACTTTTCGAATGGTTTTCAGTTAAAAAAACTGTTGCATCACAAGTGAATTAGGATAGAATGTTATTGTAATACAACAGTTTTTTAACTGAAAACCATTCGAAAAGCGATTACGGTAACATCTTTTGAACGAAAGAAAGCGAGTCATTGCTTTCGTCACTTTCCACTGTAATACGTACGTCATTTCAGCAAAATATTACATTTCCATATTTTCAGAAATATATAGTATTTTGCTGAAACGTAATGCATTTCAATGTAAATTAGGATAAACCACATGAAAACAAAAGATTTTACCTAGCCTTCCGATGTTCAAGATATGTTACTCGTTTTTTTTAGTAGTTTTCGGTTAAAATACTCTTATATTAGCAATATTCTATTCATACTGTGCTTGATATAATACATTCACGGAAATGTAATATTTTTGCAACTACAATGCTGATGTCAACACAAGCGTTGTTACAGCGAGACTTGACCGAGTGAGGGAGAGCTATGCGTGTGTGTGTGAGGTTGCGGGAGCGGGCGGTGTCCCGTGTGAGGTGCCGCGTGCGAGTTGAATGGCGCACGATTTGAATGTACTTCAATTACTTCAATGTACAGAATATTCCTCCAGCAGGGCAATCCGGGTATTTGCAAATCCGTGTATTATAAACCCGCGTATAATAAACCCGCTTATTATAAACCCGCGTATGTTAAGGGTCGACTGTAATAATAATAAACGGTTTATTGAAAAAAGTTCTGCAGCCCGAAGGCTGAAAATATTCATTGGACATAAATGACTTATTACATACATTGGTGGTTTAACTGCCTGGTGTCACTGACTGTGAGACACTTGCTGGTAGTGTGTCCCAGTCATGGGAACTTGAGGAATCGTTTTCTGGCTGAGTGCCTGCAGGAGGATGGCTTCTTATCCATCTCAAAGGCACTTGGCGAGAGAAGTTCGGCAACTGATAATGGACTCTTTTAAATTTATAAATGCAATTGAGGTACTTAACCGCTTATGGTTTTTAAATAAACATGGGATTTTATATTACAGGGGGGTATTTTAATTTTGATATTTAAACTAAATGGGATTTTAATTTATTTACAGTATATTATAGTTTTAACTTATAAGTTTCATTTTTGGCATCCAATAGCCACAGGCTGGGACTCCAGATATTTTACCCAGTTAATCAATCCATTACCAAGGGAATTTTTAGCCTTCAGAGACAATTAAAGATATAACCAAATGTTTAAGGAGTGTTTCTAGATTTTGTCTCGGCTCTTATCTGTAGCATTCTGTAATTCACTTGTAGTTCATGTCCTCGCCCTTTCCCCCATTTATTTTGTCATGTAGTAATATCTTTATTTATTTTTTTTCATAAATTTTCTCGGTTTTTTGAAGATGATTCGTGGTATTGTAGGACTTCATTCACCTGAAATTCATTTTACAAAATCACCAAGTATCTGAGAAGAAAAGAAAACACTTGCCTCTTATATACTATCCAATAATTCATCTATCATCCAAAAGTACCACTGGACTTTCTGAAATGGTTATTCTGCACTAAATGCAGTCTTAAGGTATTTGAATATACTGTATGCTGTACGTTTATACAATTTTTAGTAACCCTACCATTTGGGTCATTCAAGACACACATGTGGCATTGAGTAATGCAAGGGTGACTCGCCAAAACCAGGTATTGAGAAAATGAGGTTTAAGAGGAGCGTCCGGCTGAAGCATTAAATTCGTTAATAATTGATCAATTGGTATCAATTTCCTGTCGGCATTTAAGGACTTCAGATACATTGTTGCTATACCCCTGAATTGGTTCTGCACAATCCCTGATACCTGATTTTTCCCTTATATTCTTAACAATTTTCAAAATCCTACTTCTCCATAACTTCTTGCTAAATTATGTTGAAATTCATGTGGAATATAGTTAATTTATTTCTCTTGAACGTGACATACACATATTTCTGATTATCACTTTCTTTTTGGGTGCATGAATTTTTTTTCCTGACTTAACATTTTTTCCTCCAAATATTTATAAAGATAAATCCGTAAATAATAAACCATGCCAAATATAAAGAAAGCCTATATTTTCAGCCCTGCAGAATATGTTATTCTACTACACTTAAGTTTTGTTTTATTAGAATCGGCCCATAAATGGTCAAGCCTTAGGGATTTGAAGGTTAGAAAAACCCGTTTTGAGATACTGGTGGCATGAGACACACAGTCGAACCTGACTCCCGCTTCTTTCATGGGTAACTGCGGCTCAAGACTCCTCCTGCTACTAGCTAGCTGAGAAAGATGCCAAATACTGATTTTTACCAAAATATTATTATAAATATTTTTCCACAGCTTTTACTACATAAACAGAAGGGCCCTCTAAATGAAGGAGGGTAGAACAATCATGCATAGCTGCATAAATATTATGAATTACGCAATAAAGATACGTCGGCATATAGCCATAGGCAACAGCTATCCTCTGTAATTTTTCTGAATATTTTCGTAATTTTCCGATTTTCGTTTTATTTTCAGCTGGATGCTCCCCTTAAAGTTTGCACATATTCAAGCTGTCATTGAACCTCATAAAATTCATCAATTCTATTCAATGAAGTCTCATTTTAAAGGCGATATAATGCAGAATATGATCCTTGCAATAAATGAAGTGTGATGTGTGATTTTGGTGCACATTGACGTCAAATAATGAAATGGTGTGAAATTAACATTCATGAAAATTATGAAATAATAAAGTTCTGTACACAAAACAATAAATTTATATTGTAAAAAAAAAAAAAAAATAATGGTAACACTAGATGATGATTATGCTCTACTGAAGAACTTGGTAGCAGGAGGGGTAGGGTAGATGGCTAGTAGTCTATCTGTTCATCATCAGATACATCTTCTTCTGGGAATGCCAAGAATAGAACATTGTGGGCTTCTCATTGATCATCATGCTCCTTCCCGACATGCTGATTAACTCAGGGAGTAAGGCAGGCGGTGATTGGTGACCAAGCCACTGGCGAGTTTGACTTTGCTTTACTCTCGCCAGACACTGAAATTACCACAGGCAGCACAGAGATGCCAAGAGTTTTACACCAAATGATTCAATGGGATTTTGCCAGTCAATCAAAGGCGAACTACTCGTATCATCTTGTGTCCTAGTAGAACAAAACTTTCTGAAATGAATGGTACAAAAATCGCATTTTTGCTTGGGTGGTGGGTTTGCCCTTGCATTACTCAATGTCTAATATACAGTATAGCCTGTAATTAAACTTGTACAGGTACTGTATTGACCTTCTTGCTGGCAGGTTGTGTTGCTAAGAGCCTGACAGTTGCCAGACCCCACCTGCCTTCTCACCTTGGGCACAGCCATAACCCTCCGTGCAGTGCACAAACCGCCTGACCACAAATGTTTGTAAATAACTCATTGATGTGTTAATCCTCCAGCATTTTTACAATACTTTTGTATATTTATATCTTTTACAACTTAATCTAACCATGAATTGAGAACATTATGTATTATCCAGAAAACCCATTACCGGGTATTTGCGACACCCATGGTTGTGACCATTTCTGATAAAACAGCAAATGCAGGGAGAGGGAAATGATGTAAGTTAGGTATGAGTCAATAACTGCACTGTTAAAGTCTAGGAGTGTCATTGGAATACGTCAAGAAGATATAATATTTTAGTGCAGTATGTTAGCAGTGTATGTAACTATAGTATATTTATTACAGTATTATTTTTTTTTTTTTTTTTTTTTTTTTTTTTTTTTTTTTTTTTTTACATGGGCATTAGTCCCACCCAGTCACAGGTAATTTTTAATGACCCACATCAAGGCCTGGAGGGCAAAAGTATAATAAAATAATAATGATAATGATGATGATGATGATAATAGTAATAAAATTAATACAAAAAATAACCATTATAATAAAAGAAAGTATAAATAATAATACAAAAATTTAAATACACGAAAAAAAAAAAAAAAAAAAAAAAAAATAAACTTTATTAATTCCCCTGCCTGTGACACGACGAAGTAAGTACCTCTATCTAGCTCCTCCAGTCCCAGATCGAGGCAAGGCCAAGCCAGTTCATCACTTACTTGAGAACTGAACCTCGGCGAGGTAGGTTCTCCCCGCTCCTTCCTCCTGAGGTACCACGTGACCATGTTCACCTTTGACCAGGCGAAGGTCGCTAGACTTGTCCCGGTCAAGCACCCTTCGTGTAAAGAACTTAACCTCCTTGTCCTGAGGAAGTTTTTTGACTCCTCGGGAATCACGGGGGTGACAAAGGTCGTCCGCCATGAAAGCGGTTACCTTAACGTCACCTTCGCGGATTGGGGAGGGGCCAAGCAACTAAGAAAAATCAAAGAAATCAATGGAATCAAGATCAAACATGTCTACTCCATTCTAGACAACGGGGTTGCGGGAGTCATCTCCCACAAAGAAATTGAATATCTTAATGAATATGAACTTCATGAACTGCTCGGACCTGAGCTCTGTCTAATTAGGAAACTATCCAGTACAACTGCCCTGATTGCTAGCCCTGTGGAACTTCCAAGCTCTGTTTTGCTGGGTTGGGAGAAAATCCCAGTAAGACCCACTCGCTGCTACAAATGCCAGAGGTATGGCCATATGGCGGAGAAGTGTCGTGCTCGGGAGGTGTGCTCGAGCTGCGGGGCACCCGGCCACACTTACGCTGACTGCCAGGCGGCCACAAAGAAGTGCGCGGCTTGTGGTGGCCCTCACTCCTCCTCCGACCGGGACTGTCCCAAGTGGAGGGAGGAGTGCAGGGTGGCCAAGCTGCGGGCTAGAGAAAAATTGACCTAAAAGGAGGCTCTCCTTGTAGTCAAAAATCAAGAAAAGAACAAACAAGACAAGAACTACCAAGACAAAAACAACCACGACATGAACAACCAAGAACCCAATATCCCTACAGAAGACCAGAAAGAAGAAGATCAAAAAGAAGACGAAGAACAAGAAGAAGAATGGAAAGAAGACCAGAAAAAAAATCAAAAAGACGACGAAGAACAAGAAGAAGAATGGAAAGTGAAGGGTAAAAGAAGAACCAAGAAAAAAAAGAAGTCCAACCAATCAGCTTCGGCCGAAATAGCCTAACGGCGAAGAGGCCAGCAATCCTTAATAACTTCGAACTTCGACAGATCAGTAACCTGGGACTTGGTCACAATTTTTGTGATGCCATATGGCAGCAGGGTCTACCATTAGTCAACACATTATGCTTCCAATATCTTCCCAGGCGGTAGTACCTCCCTGTTTGGTAGCTGCCTACTACCTAGTAGTATTGGGTAGAAAAAGATTCAGGCTTCCTGTTGAAACAAGAATCTGATTTGGGCACCATTGGTTGATTCGTCACTATCAATGGGAGCGCCTTGATTCTCGTTAACAGGATCCATTTTCCTGAAGAATCCCATGTTTAAAGCTGAGGTACATTCCAGGATTTTTTTTTTACTCAAAGCCCCGTTGCATAAACATGTATGCGCTCTAGCCCAAATAATTTCAACCCTGCAATTGGGTACTAGTGTGGCATGCATATGAATGCCACTACGAAAGGCAATACAGTGGGGTATGCTATAACGAACGGATCCTACTACGAATATTCCTATAACGAACGGTTTTACCTATAAAATTGAGAATGCTATAACGAACACAACTCCTACAACGAACGCGGATGAATACCGGACTACTTCGCCTGGCGCATGAATATTGTTGTACCGCGACCCACAACAAGAGCGTCAGGCGCCATCTTTGTCTCATTGTGTAGCCAGTGCACCACTGTTATTGTTGAAATTTCGTCTTTTGATGTGGAAATTCGCGTTATTTTTATAACTATTTTGTTACACAAGTACACAATTGTAACAATGAATCGTCCAAAGCGAGTGAGAAAGCTAATAACCCTTGAAACTAAGAAAGAAATTATAAAGAAACGTGAGAATGGAAGAAGCATTGCGAAACTTAGTGATGAATATGGGATGACTACATCGACTAATGTACGATTTTGAAGAATAAAGACGAGGTAAAAACTGTGCAAGTGGCTAAGGGAATCCTTAGACTTAACAAAGCAAGGTGTAATGTGATTGAAGAGATGGAAAATTTACTCTTAGTGTGGATAAAGGAGAAAGAAATGGCAGGTGGTAACATTAGTGAAGCTATAATTTGTGAGAAGGCTAAACAATTGTTTGAGGACCTTAAGGCCAAGACTCCCAGTGAAAGTGATAGTGATGTGCCAGTGTTTAGGGGTACCTGCATGCTGAATAACACTAAGGTAAGATAAAGTACCGTATTTTTTTACATTTTCCACAGAATTTTTTCAGTGTTAAGCGGTTGTATTTGGGGGCCTGGAACGGATTAATCCTATAACGAACGAATTCTATAACGAACGAGGTTCTGGAACCAATTACGTTCGTTATAGCATACCCCACTGTACTGTACTGTACAGTTTGATCTGTGGTGCTGGGAGCATCTTTGAAGTAGCAGTCACAGTGACAAGAATCTATCACAACATGTACTGTACTTGCCAAAATTCTACCAAATTTTGGAGGGGTTAGGAAGCATTGTGAGTGAGAGAGCCACATCTTGCAGTTGAATGTCTGCCTAGCTCTTAATGCATTGTGGGTAACATGTCAGCCTATAGGATGTTTAAATGGAGTTAGAAACATTAAAACCTTATAATATCAGCACATAGTAATAGAATGACTATTAAAGCTACAATATTTAAAGAAAGTTGACCTCTTATATTTATTTGTAAATTTTTGTAGAAAAAAAAAATAATTAAACCAAGTTAACTCAGACCACAATTGTACCGTACTTGTTTTCACAGCCCTGTTTATGTCCATGGGTGCTTATGTTTACATTTTTCTGCAATAGATGCCGTGTTTATACCTCCTGCGGACAACAGCCTCACATGTAAAGACATGGTGGTGCCTACACAGGCTCCACATTTTGCTCCCTCCCAGACACATTCCCCCATTTGTTACCCTACCAATTGGAGTTCAAATGATGAATATGTTTGTGATAATTAGAACCAGGTAGTGATACACGAGGGTGAACTTGAATTATCATCAGATGAGGAGATTAGCTCTGACACTAATGGTGTGGCTGATGCATGTGGATGGAAGATGGTAACTCCATCCTTGCCAAAAATTGCCTCTGCTCATAATTCCCTTATGAATGTAACAGGAATATCAACCTTGAAGAAGATGAATGTATTTTACAGTATTTGAATGCATACCTTGATGATGAACTAGTAGAAACAATCTTATTGAAACTAAAAGGTTTGCAATACAAAACTTAGCTGAAGCTTCTGTGAGACATAACATTTGGAAAAGCAAATAGTACTGTGTTATAAGTGGTGAAATTAGAGTATTTTTGGGTCTTCTTATTTTACAAGGCATTGTAAGAATTCCATGCCTTTTTTTTTTTACAAGCATGTTTTGCAACAGGTTTTGTAAAATAAAACCGTATTTGCACTCTGTAGATCATGAAGAGTATGATCCTCAAACCCATCCAAATCTTAAGCCTCTAGTGAATAAATTTAGGAATCTCTACACACCAGAGACGGATATTGATGTGGATGAGAGCCGAATGCTTGCTAAAGGACAACTAGGCTGGGTTCCGTATTTTCCATTCAAAAGAACCAGGTTTGGTATCAACATTTTCATGCTTTAGAAGTCAAAAAGTGGATATGTATGGTCTTTTATGATACAGTGTATACAGGGAGAGAGGTACAATTATTGATAATGATGACAAAGATTTACCTTGTCATCACAGATAGTAATGACACTTATCAAACCTTTACTAAATAAAGGATATGGTCTCACTATGGATAATTACCACACATCTCCACAACTAGCAAACATTCTTGAAAGTCTAAATACTGATTTGTATGGAATTGTAAGGTTCACAAGAAAGGACATGCCCATTGATATTCAATAAGAAAACCTAATAAAATAGGAAATTGTATCATTATAAGAGGAAAAAACCCTCTGCTATGCATTAGAAAGACAAAAATGAGGTCTCAACAATTCATATGTTGATATGGTGAGTGTGGAAATATGAGGTGAAGATAAAACCACAAGCCATTTTGGACTATATTAATACAAATGGAGGAGTAGATAAAGTGAATCAACATGTGGTAGATTATCCTGTACCAAGAAAGCAAGGGAAAAAGTACTATAAGAAAATATTTCTGCTTCTTATAGATTTGGCAGTGTGGAGCTCTTGGCTCCTTTATATGAACTCTGGAGGGATAAGTACTCCTTTGCAGTACAGAAGAAGTATTGAACAGATTATGCTGAAATACCATATACTGTACAGGTTTGCCCTTTGGACAATATGTATTTACGATGGTGTGCATGCAAATGAATAAAAATAAAGGAAGAAAGTTACTATATCTCCCAAAAATTAAGTTGAAAAACATGAACAGTACTTAAATGTACTTATGGGATTAAAATTTTTATCTTTTGTGCAAAATATATGATGTTTATATTCATATTATTCGCTGTCTTGCAATGATTCCAGTAATGCAATTTATAGTCTGCTAACTTTAGTCTGCCGTTTTATAAGATAAAATCTTTATCCAAAAACCACCTTCAATCTTGCTGGAAGTTGCAGGGGGAGGTGATTTGTTATGACAGCACCATATATATATATATATACACCACAGGTTGTACCCCTCTAGTCCGGCAACCTCGGGACCTGACCGGTGCCGGACCATGGAAATTCACCCTTTTCCTGGATAGATAGTGACTTGTGCTTATGCCTGGAAACACTAGCACCACTTTCTCTGCATCATGGTCTCTTTGAAGACATATTGAAGGGTTAAATGTCGTATAGTAGCTTCTCAAATTTCGCGAGTTTTTAATTCTTAACGTATTTTATTGGAACACACAAAAAAACAAATAAATAAAAATTTTGACGGCGAAAACTTGAATTTCAACGGGTTTGAACGGCCCGCCAACGTGCAGACAACGTGCATAATCGAGTAAACAGCATCATTTCTCTTATGTACAAAAGATTCATTATTGTTTATTACTGAATGTCTTTTTTGTTGAATTAATGTTTGTGTGCAAAATGAGCAATACAATTCATTAATAATACGTAGAATATTAAAACACACGAGGAAATGACACAGCATTGTTTTCGTTGATTACAAAACCAGTGACTGACTGGTTCTACATATAAAACTGAAGAAAATAAGACCTTGGTTGTAGCTGTAGTAAAATTAATGTGGTTGTTTTAAGTAATGTTATTTAATGTTAATAAATGGAACAATAGAAGTAGCTAACGATAATGGTAAAGAAAAAGAGAGATCACATATGTAAGTGCGCATGCGCACATGTGAAAACATATCGTCATTACTTTACATAAGAATATGAAAGCAACACTTATTTACTGTTCATATATATTTTAATTAATGTTTCTGAATTTGTTTTTATTGAATCAATGTACGTGTGTGCAAAATTAACAATACAATTTATTAATAACACGTGTAATATTAGAGGAGACGAGACGGCTGCCGGCATTGTTTATGTTAAAGCTTACGAAACCAGTGACTGATTGGTTCTACATATAAAACTGAAGAAAATAAGACCCTGAGTTTAGCTGTAGTAAAATTAATGTAAAAAATGAATATGGTTGCTTGAAGTACCTGTAATGTTATTTAATGTTAATAAATGGAACAATATAAGTAGCTAACCGTTAATGGTAAAAAAAAAAAAAAAGTGAGACTGCTCGTATGTAAGTGCGCACATGTGAAAATATATCGTCATTACTCTACATAAGAATATGAAAGCAACACTTATTTACTGCTCATATATATTGAAGGGTTAAATGTTGTACTCTGTATAGACAAGCAGAGAGAGAGAGAGCAGCCGAACTGCCGGATGTAAACAAACCTTAATTCCCGCGGCTGTTTTTTTTTTTTTTTTTTTTTTTTTTTTTTTTTTTTTTTTAAGGGGATTAGCCTACCCGGGCATAGGTCACTGACCCACATTGGAGCCTAAGGGGCAAAAATTTAATACTCCTGTAATAATAATAATAATTCAAAAAAAAAAAAAAAAAAACACACACACAATAATGCCTATCTACCTATTGGACAAACTAAAATCGTTTCCGGACCACGGGAGTTTCCGGACCACAGAATGCCGGACTAGAGAGGTACAACCTGTATTACCCCGCTTTACAATGTTTCACTTTACACGGTTTCACTTTCCGCGATTTCTCATTTACACGGTACCTTGCCAGAACCGGACTTTCACTTTCCGCGGTGCATCTACTCATATACGCGTGAAGTATAATTTTTTGGTTTTATTTAGCTCATAAAATTCATACAAATTATCCGGCCAGAATATAATTTACATTGCTGGAATTCTTACAATTTGATGATCATTTTGAATATAAACATCATAGATTTTGCATTAGACATACAAATTTTAGATCTAATGTTTACTCTTGAGTAAATATGTTATCTCTTGTGCAAAATATATGACATTTATATTCAAAATATTCCTGGTCTTACAAGGAATCCAACAATGTCAATTATATTATCCTAACTTTAGTCTGAGGTATTATTTAGTTTTTTCACTCAACATTTCTCTGGTAGGGAGGGAAGGGACAACCGACCATCTGGCATGGTTGGAAGAGGGGGGGGGGAGGCAAGGTGGGGTATTTTGACTGACATATAGTGTCGTGAAGAATATTTCTTTTTTTTATTAACTGAAGATATTTGTTTTAGCTCATAAAATTCATACAAATTACTTGACCAGAATATAATTTACATTGCTGGAATTCTTACAATTTGATGATCATTTTGAATATAAACGTGATGGATTTTGCATTAGACATACAAATTTTAGATCTGAAGTAATAATTTGGTTTACACAAAGCAAGTATTTTATCTTTTGTGCAAAATATATGAAGTTTACATTCAAAATATTCCCTGACTTGCAAGGAATCGAGAAATATCCATTATATTATCCTAACTTTAGTCTGAGGTATTATTTATTACTAAAGTTAAAATCTAGTGTTTCACCCAATCATTTCTCAGAGATAGGGGCCAGTGAGCTGGGGGGGGGGGGATTTGAGTCCATTATTTGAATGGACATTAACCTGGCGACTGTATTTCTCTTAAATATTAATTGTGTGAGCATACCATCATAAAATTTAGATGTTATCTTTACTACAACATAGGTATTGTGTTAGAAAAAGTGGAGTTTAGGGGTCGGGCCAGTCTCTATTGGAATTAATCCCATATGTTCTGTTGTTCACTTTCCGCGGTTTTCACTTTCCGCGGTACCCTGTGGGTTCAATTGACCGTGTAAATCGGGCTACTAATGTATATATATATATATATATATGCTGATAACCACCAGGAAAGAAGAAAACATATACCTAGATCACGCGCACCTACAGTGATTTACTTGCATATATATATATATATATATATATATATATATATATATATATATATATATATATATATACATATATATATATATATATATATATATATATATATATATACATATATATACACAGTGGGGTATGCTATAACGAACGTAATTGGTTCCAGAACCTCGTTCGTTATAGCATTCGTTCGTCATAGGATTAATCCGTTCCAGGCCCCCAAATACAATCACTTAACACTGAAAAAATTCTGTGGAAAACGTAAAAAATACGGTACTTTATCTTACCTTAGTGTTATTCAGCATGCAGGTACCCCTAAACACTGGCACATCACTATGGAGTCTTGGCTTTAAGGTCCTCAAACAGTTGTTCTGGCCTTCTCACAAATTATAGCTTCACTAATGTTACCACCTGCCATTTCTTTCTCCTTTATCCACACTAAGAGTAAATTTTCCATCTCTTCAATCACATTACACTTTGCTTTGCTAAGTCTAAAGATTCCCTTAGCCACTTGCACAGTTTTTAACTCCTCTTTATTCTTCAAAATCGTACATTAGTCGATTTAGCCATCCCATATTCATCACTAAGTTTCGCAATGCTTCTTCCATTCTCACGTTTCTTTATAATTTCTTTCTTAGTTTCAAGGGTTATTAGCTTTTTCACTCGCTTTGGACGACTCATTGTTACAATTGTATACTTGTATAACAAAATAGTTATACAAATAACGCGAATTTCCACATCAAAAGACGAAATTTCAACACTAACAGCGGTGCACAACGAGACAAAGATGGCGCCTGACGCTCTTGTTGTGGGTCGCGGTACAACAATATTCATGCGCCAAGTGAAGTAGTCCCGTAGTCATCCGCGTTCGTTGTAGGAGTTGCGTTCGTTATAGCATTCTCAATTTTATAGGTAAAACCGTTCGTTATAGGAATATTCGTAGTAGGATCCGTTCGTTATAGCATACCCCACTGTGTATGTATATATATATATATATATATTATATATATATATATATATATATATATATATATATATATATACAGTTGGTCCTCGTATTACGCGGTTAATGTAACCCGGAGGGTACCGCGGAAAGCGAGAAACACGTAAAGTGAATAACATAACATATGGGATTAATTAAAATGGAGTCCGGGCCGATGCCCAAACTCCACTTTTTGACGACACACAACTATGTTGTAGTAAAAATATTATCTTGACTTTATGATGGTATTCACACACAATTAATAATTAAGAGAAATATCAATAATATTAGGTTTTTTAACACTTACATTAGTAGAAAAAATGGCTGGGCACACGGGGATGGGCGGTTGGTTCCGAGGCAGAGGGCAGATTATTGGCCCTCACCTGTGTCACTTGTATCAATTGTATCACTATCCACCACAGAGGCTTGCAGGGCCTCTTTGTCAAAGTCCATATAAGTCCATATCCTCATCATAATTATCACTATCACTGACTTGGGCCGGCTGTGGTGGGTGAAGAACTGGTAATGTTTTGATGACTGGGCGACCTTGTGCGCACCATGTTCGCGCCGCTTACACAACATGGCGGATGACGGGAGGTTTGGATCCAAAAATGGCGCGGCTCGCCAGCTGCTCTCCGCGTAAAGGGGTACACGCACCGCGGAATTTGAGCATCCTGGGTTCTGGCAGGGCACCGCGTAAACGTGGAAACGCGGAATGTGGGACCGCGTAAAGTGAGGGTTAACTGTGTGTGTATATATCTATCTATCTATCTATCTATCTATACTTCATTTTTAGTCCATTTAACACGCGGACTTTGAACATATAATCAATGACCTCACCAGCATGGAATCGAACCCTCGACCTACTGGGTGGCCCTAGGGAACGCTTGCCGGCTAGCCCACAAGGACACTAAAAGCAGTTCTAGACTGTTATATTTCACACAAAGCCTGTTCATCGAGCTGATGGCGCCGTGAACCTCATTGGGAAACTGCCCGTGCCTCGTATGTGGTGTCAGTAGCATTTTACCGAATCCAGCTGGTATGAAACGCGAGGTACATATATATACTTCATTTTTAGTCCATTTAGCACGCGGACTTTGAACATATAATCAACGACCTCACCAGCATGGAATCGAACCCTCGATGAACAGGCTTTGTGTGAAATATAACAGAGTCTAGAACTGCTTTTAGTGTCCTTGTGGGCTACCCGGCAAGCGTTCCCTAGGGCCACCCAGTAGGTCGAGGGTTCGATTCCATGCTGGTGAGGTCGTTGATTATATATATATATATATATATATATATATATATATATATATATATATATATATATATATATATATATATATATATATATATACAGTTGTACCCCACTTAAAGCGGTCAATAGAACCCAGAGGGTCCCGCATTAAGTGAAATCCGCGTTAAGTGTACAACAGAACATATGGGATTAATTCCAATAGTAACCGGCTCGACCCCCAAACTCCACTTTTTGAAGACACATAACTATGTTGTAGTAAAAATAACATATTAATTTTATGATGGTACATGCACACAATTAATACTTAAGAGAAATAGAGAAATACAGTCGCCAAGTTAATGTCCATTCAAATAATGGACTCGACTCCCTCCCCCTCTTCTCACACTACACTGCCGGCTCTTCCCTCTCAGAAATTTTTTGGGGAAAACTACTAAATTTTAATAAATAATACCTCAAACTAAAGTTAGGATAATACAATTGACATTGCTGGATTCCTTGTAAGACCAGGAATATTTTGAATATAAATGTCATATATTTTGCACAAAAGATAACATAGTTACTCAGAGAAAACATTTTATCTAAAATTTGTATGTCTAATGCAAAATATATGATGTTTATATTCAAAATGATCATCAAATTATAAGAATTCCAGCAATGTAAATTATATTCTGACCGGGTATTTTGTATGAATTTTATGAGCTAAAACAAATATCTTCAGTTAATAAAAAAAAAAAAAAAAATATTCTTCACGACACTATCTGTCAATCAAAGTACCCCACCTTGCCTCCCCCCCCCCCCCCTCCCCTCTCTACCAACCGCGCGGTCAGTCCCAACCCACCCCCCACCAATCCTCCCTTCAAGAGATGTTGGGTGAAAAAAATAAATTTTAACATTTTGTATTAAATAATACCTCAGATTAAAGTTAGGATAATATAATTGACATTGCTGGATTCCTTGTAAGACCAGCAATATTTTGAATATAAATGTCATATATTTTGCACAAAAGATAACATATTCAGAAAACATTTTATCTAAAATTTGTATGTCTAATGCAAAATATATGATGTTTATATTCAAAATGATCATCAAATTACAGTAGAAGTCCAAAAATCCGGACTGCTTGGGGATTGGGTCGGTCCGGATTTTCCGGATTCTCAGGCAGTACTTTTAAAATTAAAATTTAAGGAGGAAGAAAGAAGAGATGAACAGGTACATTTTGATAGCTTATTCATTCGCAAATATAGCATGGTTTATTAATCAAAACGAGCAGTTTTAAAGAAAAATCTGTGAAATCTAGAATTTAAATCTTTGCCTTTTTTATATCATAAATTGTAGACTTTTCCAATGTCGTATGTTTCCATTAGAATAGTATTGCTCACACCATGTTCTAGTTTCTTAATTATTTCAAGTTTGTCACCCAATTTCAACGTGTTCTTCTTTCTCTTCACACAACGAAGATTATCTACTTTAGGAGCCATTATTATGGGCTTGTACAGTACTCTGTAAATGGAAAGAGTAAGATTCAAAATTACATACATTGTCACAGTTTGATTGCTTGTTTTAAAGTGGCAACCGCATGGTTGCTTGTTGTCGCTGTGCAGCTGTGGCGCTCATGCATGCGCACATACACATATAAGCCAGCTAAAAAAAAAAAAAAAAAAAAAAAAAAGTTTTCGAAAAGTCCGGATTCTCAGGTGGTCCGGATTTCTGGCATCCGGATTTTTGGACTTTTTCTGTATAAGAATTCCAGCAATGTAAATTATATTCTGACCGGGTAATTTGTATGAATTTTATGAGCTAAAACAAATATCTTCAGTTAATAAAAAAAAAAAATATTCTTCACAGGGTAACAGATGGTCGGTCCGTCCCTCCCTCCCCCCCACCTCTCCCCCCCACCTCCCCCCCCCCCCCCACCTCCCCCCCCACCTCCCCCCCCCACCTCTCCCCCCCTCCCCCCCCCCCCCCCCCCCCACCTCTCCCCCCCCCCCCCCCACCAACCGTCCCAAGGAGATGTGTGGGAAAACCAGAATATTTTAACTTTTTTGTAATAAATAATACCTCAAACTAAAGTTAGGATAATATAATTGACATTGCTGGATTCCTTGTAAGACCAGGAATATTTTGAATATAAATGTCATATATTTTGCACAAAAGATAACATGTTTACTCAGAAAAAATTTTATCTAAAATTTGTATGTCTAATGCAAAATATATGATGTTTATATTCAAAATGATCACCAAATTATAAGAATTCCAGCAATGTAAATTATATTCTGGCCGGGTAATTTGTATGAATTTTATGAGCTAAAACAGGCAGTCACAGCAGGGTGGCGGGTGGGGCAAATCTAAAAATAGCGTCTCGAGCCGGACACTCACCGCGTATATGTGGATAAAATCCGTGTTAAGTGAAAGTTCAGCTCTGGCGAGGCACCACGTATATGAAAAAACGCGTTAAGTGAAACCGCGTTAGGCGGGGTAATACTGTGTGTGTATATATATATATATATATATATATATATATATATATATATATATATATATATATATATCTTTGTTATAATGATCCTGATTTAAGATATTTTGACCTGTGATGGGTTTTCAGGAAAGTGTAAACAGTGAAGTGAGCACAGTACCATTTGAAGCAACAGCTCATCACTTGGCTAAGTTGACCATCCACTTTATCCACCTTGTAAGGGCAATAATTTATCAGTATACTCACAAATGAATACACAAAAAAAATTAATCTGACCACCGACAGTAGTTTCAGGTGAAATCCATACAAAATGACCAGAAGTCTAATACACAAATTGTGATGCTAAGACGGGTTTCAATGTGTTAAAAAGAGGTAAAATTTTCTCAGCCTTTAGGGGATTTTTATTTTTATTTATTTTTTAATTGCACTTCAGCTTTTATTATGCATACATAAACTCTCTTCATGTATTCTAACTGTACACTACTGTACAGTGCTTGCTTTTGTGATTTTTTTCTTCATATACTGGACTGTATATCAGTTTTTTAGTTCTGTATGCTTTTCTTGCAGGCAAGTATTTTGCTGGATGGACCGATGGCATGGAATGACCATGGAGGACATTCGTCGATTAGAAGATAAAACTCAGCAAGAGCTTGATAAAGTATGTATCTCGTATTTTAATTCCAGTTTATAAGTGTAAGAATGTAAGTAAATTTTAGAATTTAGTTAGGTATAATCTGGTTCAGTATTAGAGAATTTATGAAGGATTTTATAGCACAACATAGAGAAACTAAATTTCTTCCCCAAAAATTTTATTCACCATTAAAAAAACTCTTGTAAAAGGCAAATAGGATAGTGAATAATAAAGAAATATGGAGTTAACTAGGAATTAAGAAGTTGTCAGGAAGAGCTGGCCAGGGTTTGCTAGTATGAATATACTGAGAGGAAGGAGGGCTAAGAAGAAGGAAGGAAGAGGTTAGGGAAACAGTAGTGAGAGGGAAGGGGAAGGACAACCATGAAGCAGTCATGCCAAAAAATGATAAGGAGTCATGCAATAGCACTGATAAGGCACTTAGGATACATATTAGCATAAACTGTATAAACAGGAGCAGTGTTGATGTGTAAAATAGGAACTGGGAATGGAAGCATAAACAAAATAAAAGTTCAAATAATAATAACATTTGTTGTCAATATGGTTACTAAAGTTGCTTTTAGCCATTCAACCACTCACAACTGTATTGTTACTGTTCCTAATCCATGGATATCTCCCAAATCCTCTTAATGGCACCAGGATCCCCACAGCATTCAATATAATACCAGGTATCAGATATTTTATTATACAGCAGGGCCTTAGCATTCCTGGATTTGCTCTCACAGTGAATATATTGAGATTTTGTGTGCAGATTAGTCTTCCTTCCCTCTGTAAATGGCACATGTTAAATTAGGGTACAGTTTGACAAGAAAGTGACATAATTTAAAGTTGAAGTCACTCTCCTTATTTTTTCAGTATCCCTTAAGTTTAACTAAAGGAATTTTTGGTTCTTGTTTACAAAGAAATGTATATTCCCTTTGTGTTTGCCCTTCGGACAATTATGTCTTTTCCCTGTACTGTATTGTGTATGTGTACACACACACACACACACATGCTATAAGAACAGCCCAGTCCCAATCATTATATAAATTATCAACAACTCGTAATCAATCGGTGTATACAGGTATATTCACTCCCAGCCAATCTTACCTTTTTGCACTATCACTATGTTGAAATGCACTGTAGTATAACCTTCTCCCCACTTACTTATTATACAGTACATTATATTTGTATCTATTATGTTATTTGTCAATCAAGTTACCCATCCCCAATTATGTGACTGTATATTTTCAGCCTTCTGGTTGGCATGCTCTCAGTAAACCGTTAATTATTACTGTATTATAATTATTACAGTATTATTAAAATGCATACAAATACAGTTAACCCTCACTTTACGCGGTTAATGTAACCCGGAGGGTCCCGCGTAAAGTGAATAACATAACATATGGGATTAATTGAAATGGAGTCCGGGCCGATCCCCAAACTCCACTTTTTGACGACACACAACTATGTTGCAGTAAAAATATTATCTTAACTTTATGATGGTATGCACACACAATTAATAATTAAGAGAAATATCAATAATATTAGGTTTTTTAACACTTACATTAGTAGAAAAAATGGCTGGGCACACGTGGATGGACGGTTGGTTCCGAGGCAGAGGGCAGATTATTGGCCCTCACCTGTGTCAATTGTATCACTATCCACCACAGAGGGTTGCAGGGCCTTTTTGTCAAACTCCCCAAAGTCCATATAAGTCCATATCCTCACCATAATTATCACTATCACTGACTTGGGCCGGCTGTGGTGGGTGGCGGGTGAAGAACTGGTAATGTTTTGATGACTGGGCGACCTTGTGCGCACCATGTTCGCGCCGCTTACACAACATGGCGGATGGCGGGAGGTTTGGATCCAAAAATGGCGCGGCTCGCCAGCTGCTCTCCGCGTAAAGGGGTACACGCACCGCGGAATGTGAGCATCCTGGGTTCCGGCAGGGCACCGCGTAAACGTAGAAATGCGGAATATGGGACCGCGTAAAGTGAGGGTTAACTGTACAGGTAGTCGTCGACTTACGACCTAGATTGGTTACGGCCGCCCGGTCGTAAGTTGATCTGGTCGTAAGTCGGCCCATGTTATAATTACCTTAAGTATATTATGTGTAATGATAATATAATCATCTTTAAGTCATATTTTATCAACATTTTCTTTGTTCATTATTGTTACGGTCGTCAGGTTTAAGTAAATCACTGCATACTACAGTACAATTTAATTACCTTACGTACAGTATATTATAATGTGTAATGATAATATAATCATCTTTGAGGAGTAGATGAAGACAGTTTCCTCTTGGTAGACATCTTGGGGGGGTGGTGGTTCAAGAAAAATTTCCAAGACAAACAGACACGGAGGGAAGTGTGCTGTACCAGCGAGCGTGTTTGTAATTGAGCGCGGGGATGCGCGCGGCTCCAGCTCCCGGCAGCGCCAGGAGGCTGGGGCCAAAACTGTCGTACCGCCGGTCGTAAAGTCGAACAGACGTAAGTCGCATAAGTCGTAAGTCGACGACTACCTGTATATAATAATGGGGAAATCCTCTCGAATCCCCTTATAAGAAACACGATGACAAAATGTAATGTAGAAAAAATGTGAGTATCCTCGAGTCAACTCCGTTCCTTGTTATTAAAGTTGAGTTGGTTGAGCTGCCATACAGCGCCAGCACCAGCTGGGTTGATACGTAAATCAAACTTACAGAATTTCTTTCATAGCCATTTAGCCAACCCAACATAAAGAATGTCGGTAATTGTTGTTTAATACTGTATACTTTTTCACAATATGTTTGTAGGATGGTGTGTGCATGTAAATGAGTAAAATTGAAAATAAGAGGATTACGTGTATATCTACCCAAAAATACAAGTTGAAAACTTTAACACCTCAATGCTTGGCCCAGTAGCCTGGTAGTTACAATGATGAGCTGACCTAGCTACAATGACATGACTAATTACTGTTAAGCACTATTCTATCAGTAAACACTATTAATAACAGTTTATCCTGTGAAATATGGCAGAGAGCAAAGAGAGTCAAAATTGCAGACGACGCACTAACTGGCAGTCACTCACCCTCACCTGTATGGAAGATGCCAGGCGCAGCCAGGTGTGCGTATGGGAGAAAAACATATTTTGTAGTCTACTATGAAAATGGTACGGGCTCAGTGATAAACAAATTATATAAACCATTCATTTTCATACGATAAAATAATAAAAAACATTTTATCATTGTTAGAGTAAATTAATTAATAATATTCCCACAAACAAAAAATGACAACTGTTATAAAGAAATAGATTAACATTCACCATTCCATGCTGGCTGTTTGTGTAGAGCCCATTTTCTCTCCCCTGCCACTGATGAATATGATGATGATGATAATGGCAGAGGAGATACAAATTCTCCTCCTCTGCTTCGGAGGAGGCAGAGGAGAGTGGAGGAAGGTCCGAGCTGGGAGCGGCAGGAGGAGGGTTGTCCATGTCGGAATCAGAGTCAGGAGGAGGAGGTGCATGAACAGGAGGCTGAGGCTTTCTTGCAGGTGTAGAAGGTGTAGGGCTTGGAGTGGATGGAGGCAAGAAGAACATGGAGATTGGAGGCTGGGCAACCTGGCGCTTGAGCTCCTTTAGTAGTTCCTTGTAAAAAGTCGGGACCTGCTTTATCGCTCTATTGAAGCTAACTGATCTCTCAATAGAGGGATCGATGTCAAAAAAATAGTCCATGGTTTCCCTACAAAGCAGCAAGCGCTTATTGATGCCCGTGACAGTTAAGGCGGGCACCTCATCCACTTCACCTTCTTCCTCCTCGTCCTCATCCTCACGGCGCTGCTGCTGCTCCTTGACAAGCTCTTCCTCAGATAGCTCTTCCAAAGCATGACCCAGGAGCTCCTCTTGTACCTCTTCCTCCTGAAGGTCGTCGAACCCCTCACCTCCCACTTGACGAGCCAGCATGATGATGTGCTGCACATCCTCGTCGACTGTGGGGAAACCAGCAAAGTCGTTCACCACCTCTGGCCACAAGGCCCTCTAGCAGGAGTTAACACAGTGGGGTGTCAGGTCATCATGGCACTGCTTGATGAAGGATATGCAGTCTGCGATGGAGAAATTCTTCCACATTTCCCACACTGACTCGGCACCATCCCATGTGTCCTTGTCCAAGGCTTGCCGTACCCTGCTGAAGGTTTGGGTCAGGTACTTGGCCTTGAAGACCGCAGTGACTCCCTGGTCGAGTGGTTGGAGAAATGATCATGTGTTTTTTGGCAGAAAGATCACCTTGACATTTTTGTTTGCAACCTTGAGGGCCTCAGGATGGCCAGGGCAGTTGTCGATCATGAGGAGGACCTTAAGCTCCAGGCCATTCTCTTACGGGTAATCCTTGACCTCCCTCACAAAACAGTTGTGAAACTAGTCAGTGAACGACACTGCCATATATCCAGTCTTTCTAGTTGTGGCAGAAGAAAACTGGGTGGTGCATGTCTTTGTTCTTGAGTGTACGCGGACACTTGGCATTGTACAGCAGCATGGGATTGATCATGTGCCCTACAGCGTTGCCACATAGCAGGAGAGAGACACGATCTTTGGCCACATTGAAGCCTTGTGCACTCCTTTCCTCCTTGGAAATGAATGTCCTGGCTGGCATCTTCTTCCACCACAAGCCAGTTTTGTCAGCATTAAAAACCTGCTCAGGCTTGTAGCCCTTCTCCCTGATAATCTCAGCAAAGATTGCAGGATACTCCCTAGCTGCTACATCATCCGCTGAGGCTGACTCACCAGTGATCCCCAAGCTATGCAGGTTGTAGTGCTTTTTGAAATACTCAAATCACCCCTTACTAGCACTAAATCCTTTCTTTGGGGTATCACCAGGACCACCAGCACTAGCACCACCTTCACCACTTTCCTCAGCATGGAATCGGTCATACAGGACCTTGGCTTTCTCACAGATAAACTTCTGGCTGAGAGGGATGTGGCGGTGGTTAAGTCCTCAATCCAGATGTTAAGGGCTTTCTCCATTTATACCAGAGCTGTATACCTCACATTTGAAGTGACCTTGGCAGAAGAGGGGGCACTTAGGGCAACTGCATTACGAATTTCCTTCTCTTCTTAATGTAACGGACAGTTGATTCGTTAATGCCATACTCCTGGTCACACGCAGCAAAGCTTTGGCCACTCCTAAGATTGTCCAGCAATTGTATTTTCTCCACTTGGGACATGAATTTCTTTTCTCTTCATTTGTTTGAGTGCCATCCCGCGACTGGATGAAGGTGGTTGAGGGCGATTGGGGAGCCATAATAAGCACAAGTAGGACATTTGTTGAGATGAGACAAGACTGGCACACACTCGAGACATAGAAAGGTTTAGCCTGGACTGAGGCGCAGAGGGAGTGGATTGCGCGTGGGCCAGCGTCCCAGGACAAGAGACACCTTGCGGGACGCCACAGAACTTGCGCGCTCCCCGTCCCGGCCACGAAAATGCCGGCAACTTTAAGGCTACCCGCAGACATTCTTGGGTACATCCAGGGTGTCATCAGCAAATAATCGAGAACCACGAAGTAAAAATCCTCGAACTTGGGGGGCATACTGTACCTATCAGCACCAAACACATTAGGGATGATCAACAGCAACTGAATGTGTACACTCCCCAAAAAAGTATCAGCCCCTTTTCTTATCAGTACAATGTCACAAAGGACGAATATTTCCGTTCACTAATTGTGATTCCTGCATTATGTTGGTAGGCCTGCCTTCCTAGTATCTGTGAGGTTGCCAATTATTATTTCTCGCATTTGTTGCAATTATGGTGAATCACCGTGCTCCAATTTTAGTAGAAAAATATAATAATATTAATGTAGTGAAAATATATCGGTGGCAGTCAAATATAGGGGTCCCCGACTTCAGAACTTTAAATTTACAATATTGTATTTACCTGATAACTTTTTGTTTTACTTTTATTTACTGTATTTTGTCATTCTATTTATTCTTTTCTCATAAATTAAGTGATTTTAGATGTATATAAGGACTTGGGCTATGATATACCGGAAGTGGAATTTTAAACATTGTTCTGTAAGTACGGTATGCACATAGCATGTGTTCTGACTTGAGTACATTTTCGACTTAAGAATGTCCTCAGTAACAGAACTCATTCGTAACCTGGGGACCGCCTGTAATGGGTGTTTTCTGCTAGAAATCCATGACCAACACTAGTACCCGAGACTCGTTGGAAAACACAGCTTGCACCGACAGACATGGAGAAATGTCACTTTACGAATAACATTACATACAGCTATAAATCAATGTTTGTTAGCCATCTCCTTGTTGCTGAGGCTTATATCATGAAGGGTGATGATACTGCCTCATGTTACCTGTAATGTCTTCATAGTGACTGTCAATCCCATGGGAGGACTTGATGACGTCGTCTCTTAGTGTGTATCAGATAATGTTTCGTTACCTCATTAATTGAAATAGAAATACAGTAGAACGTCGATTTAAAGCGATTCAATTTAAAATTATTGATTTAAAGCGACACCCACAATTAAGGACACATTGTTTTAATTTCAAGCGAACCTTTTCTATTTTGCGCGAGTCAATCTGACGCATCATATTCTAAATTTTACGCTTATTGTTTCTCTGGGCACGCTACACTGTCCTAAGGGCAAAGCTGTACTGTACATGCGCTCAAAATATTTGTACTAAATGATTGCTAAAATTTTTGTCTAGTGCAAACTATAGCATGATTATATTCAAATTAATCAATATCTTATAAGAATTCCAGCAATGTAAATTATGTTCTCCCTGGTCACTTCTGTGACATTTTATAAGCAAAAAACATAAACTCAACCTAAAGGACATAAATAAACAAATAAATACCTCACTAGACCTTCGGCGCCAACTGTCAAACATGTCGCTGTCACCTCCCTCCCCCCCCCCCCCCATCTTCCCAGCCAGGGTTTGGTGTTTTAAGCTTAAAGTTTTTATCTTATTTAATGTCACAGACTAAAGTTAGGAGAATATAATTTGTATTGCACGAATCCCTGCAAGACAGCGAAAAATTTTGGAACTACAATTTGTATGTCTAATGCGAGCTATAGCATGTTATATTCAAATTAATCACTATCTTATAAGAATTCCAGCAATGTTAATTATATTCTCCCATGTCAGTTCAGTGACATTTTATAAGAGAAAAACTTAGTCACTCTTAAGACAGATAAATAAATAAGCACTTGACCTTGGCATCAACTGTCAAACAGATCATCTCACCTCCCTCCCTCCCCATCTTTCCAGCCAGTAAACAGGCAATTTTGCATCCCTTAATTTTAGCTGTGTTGATTTATTGAGTGTTTGTTTTAACATAATACTACAAAAAACAATGTTTTGTTTATTCTAGATGGGCTGAGGTGCATCTGGGTAGATTCTCAGTCTTTTTAGTACTTTGATTTCGTGCGAATTTGGTTTAAAGCGACCCCTCTCTCGTGTTATATCAACGTTCCACTGTAATATCAAAATGCAGTAAATCATAATGTCGTTATAATTGGATATTGCATCGTAATATACCTGTAATTACTGTATTTACAAATGAATGTAATATCAGATCATAGTGATTCATATTTCGTTTGAAGCGATTCCATTGTAACCTCAGTTCATGAAAACATAGTAACGTTATATTTGGCAACCCATTTCCTGGGGCCGAAATAGCATCTAAGGTACTTAAATCAGCGGGGTTACTCATGATGTTATTGGTTTTCCATGTGGTATCGTAATTCATCCTATTTCATTACATTACATAGAGAATATGTGGTATACTGACGATATCATGGTTATTATCAGGTGCAAGAAGAAAGAACAAAAGGTGCAACCCACAATGCAGAAATACTAACCGAACCGAGACTGCTGTGCTTGTGTTACTGTGTTCATTTCCAAATACATAAGGCTCAGGAGGGTTGATACTTTTTGGGAGAGTGTACATGTGGTCAGAACTTTTTTGGGCCCAGTAATGGCCCTGTAGTTTAAAGTAAAAGTGGGAAGAGGTAAATTCTTGTTGCTTATTGATATCTGTAATATTGTTCAAAATTGGTTCTGCAACTTTGCTAAGCAAACACTCCATACATGTACTGTATATTGTTTGATTCTTTTTTTGGAGATAGAGTTCAGGTCAAATGGGCCCAACCTAACCTATCCATAAGGACATGGCCCAATCATAATGGTTAAGTTAGATTGGGATCTATTAGGACTGGAGCTCACATGATGGATGGAAAATAATTAACAAAATTAGTTGTGTTTAATGTTAATACTATATTCTTCTGTACTTACAGCAGAGAGAAGTGGGAGAAGTGCGAGGAACAAGGAGTGAATAACTTGATCCAACAGAAAAAGAACACCCATCTGCTGCCACCTCATTGGACAATGGACATTGTTATTAGAGTATGAAGCCAGTCTGGCACATATAAACAAACATCTGTTTAGTATAACTAATCCAAAATGTTTTAATCATATCTCAAAGGAGAGATTTTAGGAAGCACATTCAGTTGCAAGGTAAAAATGTTCATAATGGAATATGAAGATAATTGCTTGCAGTGTTAGTGAGAAAAGTAATTGAAAAGAATATCTATTTAGTTAATAGCTGGAGCATTATTCTGATGATGAAGCAGGATTGTAGGGAATAGTAGAAGCATACATACTAATCATGTTAAGTTCACAAATACCTGGTCACGGAAATACCATCATTGTAGAGTTAGAAGAGTAGCAGGTGTCCTCTCATGTTGCATGTTTAGGTACTCGTTGATCACGTAGCATCTCATACGTCTGTCTTACAATACTCTCATTTCTCATCCACTGACAAGGGACTGATCAATCAAAGACTGATCAACCATATTTTTCGACAATGAATTGCAGGTTTGAAACTTTGTAAAGATTTATACTTCAAGAGGGATCATCAAGCATAGAAGACATACAAAATTTATCTTGTACAAATATTGCGTGACTAATATTTAAGGAGTGACTTTCAAGTCCGGCAACAGTTTAATATACAGTACTCTTCTGTAATTTTAAAATAATGAATACCTAGCAGCTATATCCACAGCCTAAGATGGATACCACAGTAGGCATTGTGTGTGTCAGCACTACTTTAAAGTAAATTATTATTAAATCTAATACACCATTTTTGTTTGCATGTTTTCATTTGTTTTGAGTCTGTGACAATGTGGTGTACTCACAGCAACAAAGTAACAGTAACACATTGCTGTAAAATTTTCCTATTTAGCATTGTAATGTGAATTATGCAAACTGTAATTGGAACAGAAGGCAGAAATACTAGAAAATCCTTATTGCAGTGTTGCCTTCAGTTGATACCAGTGGTGGTGATGCCATTGTCAAGTATGTGTATCCTCCCCTTTATCAGGTATGATGTAAATGTGTAACCAATGCTCTATGTTAGGCGAGTCAAGTACGATGGAACAAGACAGTAGTCATGTTCTTGGATGTAAGACCTTCAGGATTCTTTACACTGCTCATTGTTGTACTGAATGTTGAAGGGAGGTAGCTGGATTATAGTAACAATCAGTCATTAGATACTAGATCACCCACATAGCAGTTGAATAGCTAATGTAGTGTTATTTGTTTTTTAAAGTGGATTTTTCTTAGAAATGTGCCATGTATTAGCAAATAATTGTTGAAAATTATGAGAAATATGTACCAACACAGTAAGACCCCTCCATTGTCAGCCAGCCTTGTGTGGACAAAAGAAAAAGACATTACAGGTAGTTCATTACCTATAAACCTTACACCATTCCCAACGTGTTAGCTTGGAATTATGTTTGGATTATGGGCTAGTTTTATCTAATATGACAGCAATTAAAGTAATGGCTGCACTTGAGTTTTTGTCTTACACATGTGTAGTAATAGTGTGCATGATTTGACAACAACTTTTGGCCTTCCTCACCCAAATTTCAGATGCAACATGAACAAATTTGTTTTCAGACAATACACACCAAGAAACCTAGCCCAAGCTACCTTAGTCATTAGGTTAGGTTTGTATTAACTGCTTTCTTGGAAGAAATAAATGTCTGTAATTGGTCGTCTTGCCAAAAGTAAGGTGAGTGAAGCCTTCAAGTGAAGGAGGAACAGGTACCTTCCTAACCTTACATTTGGGAAATGTCATATTAGATAAAGACAGTTATTACATTGACGAAATATAGAGGATACCAAGGAGTGCATGAAAATAGTTCAGCTTGAAGTGTTGTTTGTTTGTTGCCTACATCTGTTTGGTCTGTCACCAATGATAGTACAGTAATTGATAATATATTTGTCAAGAAACTTTAATGAATTTCTTTCTTGAACAAATCACTGGTTTTAGGTACAATAATTGCTGATAGATATCCCACTGCTTCTGGGTGTAAAATCTGGTTCCAAAATTAATGCATTCTCATCATGTGATGAGTTGAATGAACTGCGTAATTACCTTTATTATTATTATTATTATTATTATTATTATTATTACCGTATATCTCGGCCTACAAGGCGACGGGGTGTATAAGACGGCCCCCAAAATTTCCATTTAAAAAGTAGCTTTTGAGCCCTATTCGCTGTATAAGACCGGTACCCCAAATGTGACACTTACCATTGGGAGCTCACTGACGCAGTAGTCCTTTACCAACCATCCCATTGACCAGTGCTGTTTACACATCCATGGTATTTTAAAATAAGGCCAATTCACTTCAAGTAATGGCATCAAATATTACCGGTTGGTGTAGTGTAAACACTAGTGACTCACTTAAAAGTCTGTTATTTAACTTGAACTAATGTCGGTGTCGAATACAATTGTTTCATTTACTTGAAATGGATTTACCGATTTATTTGTTTATTTATATCATACTGTAATATATTAAACACACTGCAAGTATTTTCTTTAATTTATAAGCTTGCTTCAGCCAGCTACAGTATTCTAATTCAATAGTGTTTCATTAGGATTTGAGTGAAAAAGATTAATGTACATACTTACTACATACATTTATTATATATATATATATATATATATATATATATATATATATATATATATATATATATACACACACACACCTAGACCCCGACTTACGACGGGGTTAGGGACCCAAATCCAGGTCGTAAGTCCGACATAGATAAAAAAAAAAAAAAAAAAAATTTTTTTTTTTTTTTTTTTTTTTTTTTTTTAATAAAAAATCTACAATGAAATACAGTACAGTAAAAGTAATGAATAATGATGAATGGATACAGTACAGTGAAAGTAATAAATAATAAGGAATGGATACAGTGTGACTGAGCACTTAACCTTTAATGTAGTCAGCTGAATGCACATGGGGCCCCCATAATTTTCTAATTATACATGGAGACTACATTAACTGGAAACGTTTCGGTATAGAAAATGCGTGTGTCATTTAAAATTTTTTTTTTTTTTTTTTTTTTTTTTATCTATCTGAGGCGGTTTTAAGTCCCGACGGTCGTAAGTCGGGGGTCTAGGTGTATATTATATATATATATATTTTATATATATATATATTATAATATATATATATATATATATATATATATATATATATATATATATATATATATATATATATATATAATTTTTTTTTTTTTTTCCCACAATATTTTATAATCGCAGTCATGTACTGAATATTCTGTGTAAAAAATATAAATTTTAAATGAATTATTTCTAGTGTGGTCGACTTCCTACACAAAGACGGGCTATAAATAGCCGTCTTATCTCCCCTCTGTTCTGAGAGAGAAGGTCTTGGTAAATAACTTTTGTTTGTTTATTTTCATTGTTTGTCTAATTTATCATGTTGTATCAAAGTAATATTACTAAAAGTTTTAGGCAGCTATCAAACAGGGAGATTCTACTGCCTGGGAAGATATTGGAAGCATAATGTACAGTATTGTCTAATGGTAGACCCTACTTCCATATGGCATCACGAAAATTGTGACCAAGTCTTAGGTTGCTGATTTATCTTACTGCCTCATTTACACACAATTGCTGAGTTTCAATTGTTTCTCTTCCTTTCACAGCACAATATAATGTTTCTCACTTTTGATCTTTTTTCCATTTATTTATGGTTGGTTATTTAAAATAATGCCAATTCACTTCAAGTATTGGCATCAAATTTTACCCGCTGGTGTATACACTAGTGACTCACTTAAGCGTCAGTTATTTAACTGGAACTAATGTTGGTGTGAGTAAAATATTTCCATTTACTTGAAATAGATTTGCCAATTTATTTGTTTATTTATTTAGTTATAACATACTGTAATACATTAAACACACTGCAAGTATTTTCTTTAATTTATATACTTGTTTCGCGAAAAAGGGAGGCTACCATTATACCTGGTAGGTGAAGTTGACCAGACATTTATGATCATTAAAGACCAAACTCCGAATCCATGAATCCATGACGTGACTTCTGTTAATCATTTTCATCCTAAATTTACCACTGTCGGTAGTTTCAAGAATTAACGCAGTCATTCACTGAATATTCTTTGTAAAAAAATTAATTTAAAATTAATTATTTATAGGAGATAAGTATTATGATCAGTAAATATACATATATGCATTACTGACCACCTCCGAACACAAGGATGGCTAAAAATAGCCACAGGTGGTCACTGTCAAGGTTGCTTTCCCTTTCTCGTCACTGGCAAATGGCGAGGGGGTGATGATAGCAGCTGTGTTTATTACCGGGGTATATTGTTCTTTTACGGTATGTTAGACTGGTTTATAATACTGTACATTTTTATTATTTTAATATACCGGTAATCTTCATTTTAATCCAGCTTCCCAAATGTAAGTTTCAGTATAAAATAATCAATGGTAGGACCTTGTGAGTGGTTTACCATGTTTCCATCACCACTCTTGACACGCTAAACCGCAATTTTAAGAGGTAAGAATTTTATCTCTGGTGCTTAAGACGACCCCCTAACTTTGGGCTGTTTTTTTTTTTTTTTCAAATTCTGTCTTGTAGGCCGAGATATACAGTAGTTCTTTTTTATTGAGCTAAAAAAGATGTTTTTAGTAGACAGAGTTTGATGCAAATGGATAATAAATATAAGAGTAAACAATAATAATGTTGACTCTTAATTTGTAGTAGTTTTCTTATTACAGTTGTAAAAAAAAATTCTTCCCATTTCAGAATTCTCAATAATTTGTGGAAAAAAAATACTTCGTGAGCTAATTGATTAAGTATGTATTTTACATTTGTTGAAATGGTTTATAGTTATTGATTAGGAAGGACTTGATTGTAACCAGAAGGTCTTCAGTATAGTTTAATGTTCAGGGGAATATCCAATGTTCTTCTCTTTAATAATAAAAGTTCAATTATCCATCTCAGTTTTGAACCAACATTATTTTGCAGTTACACTTGTTCTGGTGGAGTAAAACTGCCATTTGATTTTATATGTACTGTATAGTTTTCAAAGATTCTTCACAGCACAGTTATCTTTAGAGGAGTTAGACAACTTTATAAATAGTATTAACTAGGCAGACCTGCAGCATTTATTATTTTGGTAATTGTTGAGCATCATTACGTAAAATTTAAGGATCGAACAATGAAACAATTGTAATAAGAGATTGCTGGAGAATTGATTAAATATTCAGTACTAAATGTTTTATTGATCATGTGCTCATCTTCCTTTAGTTTTTTCTCTTAATTGCAATTCGAAAAGTATTCCATGCTTATTGGTCCAATAACAATCTCAGACTTAAAAATATTACTTCCTATGGAGTGGTTGGCAGCCTTCTGAACAGGAATGGGAAGGTTTGGGACTTAAATATAAGGTGAAGGATATTACAAACAACTAATATACGGTACGGTACTGCCAGTTTCATCTGTAAACTGGATCAAACCCAGCTCCTCAAGTTGAAGAGTTCAATTTGTCCTCCTGTGCAGCTTATTGATATGCTCTATTGCTCCTCAATAGATATCTGCTTCTATTTGTCTCTAACTCTACCTCTGTGTCTATATACAGTACATGTGTTATATATATATATATATATATATATATATATATATATATATATATATATATATATATATATATATATATATATATATCAGGGGCAACTCCAGGTCATATGCATCACTCGGGCTCATCACAGATTTCGCATAAGATACATGTATAAATGAAGCTAAGAGACGTAATACACACCACAAATTTATATAGGCACTGATAATTTTACAATAAGACAAAAAAAGCCGGTTTTTTCTAAAAACCAGTTTTTGTGATATGGTCAGGAACGCGACGTCAGCCAATGTTACCTAGGTATGCTAAATCCTAGCCAATTCGCCAGGCTACATACAGGCAATTAAAACATCTAATAATTACTTGATAAGTAATATTAGGAGGACACGTTGCTACCTGGCATTTAATTGCAATTTGAAATTACCGCCTCTAGCCTCATGCAATAAGACAAAAAAATATAATTTTGATGCAAAAATTACTCACTTTATTTAAACATGAAGTCCAGTCGTCTTGTTTTGATGGCGAACTCGTGTAAAATCCTGTCGTGCAGCTCCTTCTTGTTGTCCAAGTCGTTCAAGAGGCTTTTCTCGATGGAAATGCGAGCCAGTGAAGATAGCCGTTCTTGGGCCATTGTGCTTCTCAGATATGAGCGGATTCTATCTAACGTTGAGAAACTTCTCTCATTAGCGACTGATGTTACGGGGATGGTTAGCAGCAGCCGAATTAGTTTAATGGATTCCGGCATAGCGGAAGTCAACTCCAATTTATAGAGTAATTCTAAAATGGAGTTGATTGACTTGCACTTTTTGAAGTCACTGTCAATATACATATATTTTAGCTCGTTCACTAAGCTCTTGCAGTCAAAAATACAGGGGTATTTGTTTTGTAGAGAGTCCATATGTTGCATGGGAAATGAGTTAGCAAGCTCTTCAAACTTATTAACGTCTAGTAATTCAAAAAATGCATACTCCTGAATGCCAGCAAATCGCTCTCGCAAGGACATTAGAATGTTATCAATTATTTCAAAATACGTCGTTTTGTAATTAACTTGTGCACCCCTGACTCTTTTTCTGGGAGGAGGCTCGGACTCATCTGCCTGTTCAATGACAGCAGCTGTATCTTGCAGGATGTTTTCGTAATGTTCTTCGTTACGATAACCTTCAACACAATGAATGAAGTCATTTATTTTATTCTGACCCCGCTTTATGTCAAGTTGCTTACACTGTAGGACATCAAACAGTTTTCCAGCCTGTGAAAGTATGTTATGAAAGCAATTGATGAAGAACATGAATGTGAAATCATTCAACTTTGCCAATAGATTGTCTGTTTGACAAAGTGTATCTTCATCCCACTTTTCACTAGTGTCTAGAATACTAGTGAAGGCACTTTTTAGGTTTCCATGCATCAGTTTTATGGATGACACGGTTCTCGATCTATAGCACCATCTTGTTTCGCACAGTGATGGAATATTGACATTAAACTGTCTGAAAACGCTTTTCCGTTTGGTACTGGAAGACGTAAATTTACTAAAAGCGCGTAAATGAGAAAAAAACATTTTTACTCTACTCAACTTCTCGGCACTTTTACTCAAGACTAAGTTAAGTTTATGCGCATAGCAGTGAATGAAGTGCGCGTGTTTAAATCCTTTAGCTTGCTCTGCACTCCGTTTAGTGTTCCTGCCATTACAGCTGCTGCGTCGTAAGTTTGGCTCACTAATTTATTTTTAGCGTCACTGAAGGAGTTCAACGCAGATGCGATCACATCAACCAGTCTTGTAGCACTTTTATCATCACTGACTTCATAGAATCCAAGAAATCGTTCACATATTTTGTCTTCATACACATATCTTATTATAATTGACAGTTGGGCATGCATCGCACAGTCTGTCGTCTCGTCAGCTTGTACAGACATAAACGGAGCTTTATCAACTTCGCTTCTAATTTCATCAGCTATTACATTCCCAATCGCTTGTATTAGATCATTTTGTATTGTGCTTGAGACTCCTGAAAACTGTTTCGACCCCTCTTTAGTAGAAAGTCTAGAAGCAAACTCGCTGTCGATTTCAGCAAAGCACTGCAATAGTTCACGGTAATTTCCTCTATTTAGGCTGTCACTTCCTTCATCATGTCCACGCAAAGGCAACTCTTGTTTACTCAGGTATAACACTGCATTTGTTAACTGTTTTAAATATTGTCTATTTTCTTCAACTGCTTTGTTATGCCGTTCTTTCTCCAGTTTAGCAGACTCACTAATAGCTGTCACAATATCATACTGTCCGAAAGTTTTCAAGCTTTTATAATTACTTAAATGACTCGGTGATTTACTGTGATGCTTACAGTCGCTCAAGACATATTTATAATTATTATAACCTCCATCTGTCCACGACTGATTAGCTTTTGGTTTAAACAACAAACACGGCCAGCAGTAGAGTTTCTCTGTGACGCTACTTGCACAAATCCAATCAATCTGTTCATACCATTTTATCTGGAATGTTCTACTTCCAACTTTAGTTTTCAATGCAGGAGTCGGCCTGCCTGTACGAAGAATTTCTCGTTTTTCAGCAATATTTCTTGCACCAAATGGCTTATTTTTTATATCTAGCACTATGTCTTTCTCCATTTCTATGTTATGGGTAGAAATAAAAATAAAACAACTGATCTTTACACACACAGAACAGAAGCACAGCAAACAATCAAAGAACAACAGTGTACCCTGTTGCAAACGTCAGCGAACTGACAGATGCCGTGGCCGGTAAGAGAAGCGTGCGAAGAGGTGCCAGTTAATCTTTTACTCCTACCAGGCTATTTCCAGTTAGCCCTAGTTACTGGACATTTTTTCGTTCCTGTAAGAATATTGTAGAACGGAAACATTTCATAGATTGGAATTTAAATACTAAGCTCTATAGAAAGCTATTGTTAAAAAAAAGCTTGGATTTGAATTACTTCTAATTTTCACGATTAGGGGACAACAGCTGGGGCTTTAACTTATAAGCCTGAGTCAGGCATGAGTGAACGATGTCGAGACTATCTGCCACGAACGATATTTTTTGACACTGGTGAGCTATAGGACGACCGCCAGACACTGAACGGTGATATATGAACTGCGACCAGGCTCCCTGTAATCAGCCAGTGTTGGCAGATTACATAGAAAGCAGATACTCGTTCATTTGACCAAATCTAGGACTCGGGCTAAGCCCGAGTGCCGGAGTCGCCACTGATATATTTATTTATTTATTTATTTATTTCATTAGCCCAATAAAGCACGCGGACTTCTACATACAAGCAACACCTCAACCCGCCAGGATTCGAACCCACGGCCCACAATCCTATGACTGTGACCGGGGAACGCTAACCGCTGGACCACCAGGATACAAAAGCAGTCCTAGACTTTGTTATATTGTGTGAAATATAACAAAGTCTAGGACTGCTTTTGTATCCTGGTGGTCCAGCGGTTAGCGTTCCCCGGTCACAGTCCTAGGATTGTGGGCCGTGGGTTCGAATCCTGGCTGGTTGAGGTGTTGATTGTGTATGTATATATATACAGTCAACCCTCACTTTACGCCGTTAATGTAACCCACAGGGTACCACGGAAAGTGAGAAACGCGTAAAGTGAATAACATAACATATGGGATTAAATGAAATAGAGACCAGCTGACCCCCAAACTCCACTTTTTCCAACACAATACCTATGTTCTAGTGAAAATAACTTCTTAATTTTATGATGGTACATGCACACAATTAATACTTAAGAGAAATACAGTCGCCAAGTTAATGTCCATTCAAATAATGGACACGACTCCATCCCCCTCTTCTCACACTACACTCCTGGCTCTTCCCTCTGAGAAATTTTGGGGGGAAAACCAGGTATAGTAATAAATAATACCTCAAACTAAAGTTAGGGTAATATAATTGACATTGCTGGATTCCTTGTAGGACCAGGAAAATTTTGAATATAAATGTCATATATTTTTCACAAAAGATAACATATTTACTCAGATTAAACATTTTATCTAAAATTTGTATGTCTAATGCAAAATATATGATGTTTATATTCAAAATGATCACCAAATTGTAAGAATTCCAGCAATGTAAATTATATTCTGGGTAATTTGTATGAATTTTATGAGCTAAAACAAATATCTTCATTTAATAAAAAAAAAAAATATTCTTCACGATACGATCTGTCAATCAAAGTACCCCACCTTGCCTTCCCCTCTCTTCCAACCGCGTGGTCAGTCCCAACCCTCCCCTCACCAATCCTCCCTTCAAGAGAAAGGTTGGGTGAAAAAAATAAATTTTAACATTTTGTATTAAATAATACCTCAGATTAAAGTTAGGATAATATAATTGACATTGCTGGATTCCTTGTAAGACCAGGAATATTTTGAATATAAATGTCATATATTTTGCACAAAAGATAACATACGTACTCACATTAAACATTTTATCTAAAATTTGTATGTCTAATGCAAAATATATGATGTTTTTATTCAAAATGATCATCAAATTGTAAGAATTCCAGCAATGTAAATTATATTCTGGCCGGGTAATTTTTATGAATTTTATGAGCTAAAATAAAAATCTTCAGTTTATAAAAAAAAAAATATTCTTCACACGGTAACAGATGGTCAGTCGCCGGTCCCTCCCTCCCCACCCCCCACCAACGTCCCTACTAGATAAATGTGTGGGAATACCAGACTGTTTACCTTTTTAGTAATAAATAATAAATCAGACTAAAGTTAGGATAATATAATTGACATTGCTGGATTCCTTGTAAGACCAGGAATATTTTGAATATACATGTCATATATTTTGCACAAAAGATAACATATTTACTCAAGAGTAAACATTATATCTAAAATTTGTATATCTAATGCAAAATCTATGATGTTTATATTCAAAATGATCATCAAATTGTAAGAATTCCAGCAATGTAAATTGTATTCTGGCCGGATAATTTGTATGAATTTTATGAGCTAAATAAAAAAAATTATACTTCACCGTGTAAAGGGGTACACCCACCTCGGAATGTGAGCATCCTGGGTTCTGGCAGGGCACCGCGTAAACGTGGGACCGCGTAAAGTATATTTATATATACTTAGACAAGAGAACAGCCCCTTCACGTTCTCAGATAACTGAAACAGCGTATGGTACACTCAATGTACCCTTCACAAGGATTTTCTCGTCGAACGATGGATACACTGCAATATGCAAGGACTACAGGGATGCAGATACCATTCTGAGCCCTGAGGGAATGCAAGCCTTTGGAGACATAGGACTCCAGGTCATTATGCCACCAGAGGTTAAAGCAAAAAGATCAGTATTTGTACGTGGACTTGACTACGAATTTGGAAAACACTCGGCACAAGAAATAAAAGAAGAACTAGAAATAAAAAATAACTGGTTAAAAATCGAAGAAGTGGTAAAAATAAAGCAATACACTCATTGCCTAAAGCTGAGATTCACTATCACTTCAATGGCAGACAAGGCCCTGGAATCTTAGGGATCAACATGTCAGCACTCCCTAAACAACTAGAAAGGGAAAAATGTTAATATTCTCACCTGCTTTATCTTCTATACACATGAATCTCGTGCAACAAAAGACTGTCCTCAAAAAGAACTTAAAATATGCTCTGAATGTGCAGGCCATACCTTCCGGGACTGCAAAAATCAACCCAAAGCATGAATAAACTGTAAAAATCGGAAGGAACCAGGATAATAAGTGAAAAAGTAGCAAAGGAAAAACAACACAAGAACAGAAGGAGAATACAACATCTGCTGCTATTGCAAAGAAAGTAGTTGAAGAAACAACACAACCACAGAATACCACCAAAATTGTACTGAGCGAAATACGAGACTACAAAGTGCTCATCTGCCTATTATACTCTCACATAATGAACACAGGGAACCAAGACACGTTCGAAATAGAAATGAACAAAATGCTTGGAAGAAACAATCTCCCAACAACAGTGGCGTAGCTAGAGTGTGTGCCGCCCGGGGCGGCCGTTGAGTTTGCCCCCCCCCCCCCCCCAACACACACACACAAAATACATTTTGCACAGAGACTCACTCATATATATATATATATATATATATATATATATATATATATATATATATATATATATAATCAACGACCTCACCAGCAAGGAATCGAACCCTCGACCTACTGGGTGGCCCTAAGGGAACGCTTACCGGCTAGCCCACAAGGACACTAAAAGCAGTTCTAGACTCTGTTATATTTCACACAAAGCCTGTTCATCGAGCTGATGGCGCCGTGAACCTCATTGGGAAACTGCCCGTGCCTCGTATGTGGTGTCAGTAGCATTTTACCGAATCCAGCTGGTATGAAACGCGAGGTACATATATATACTTCATTTTTAGTCCATTTAACACGCGGACTTTGAACATATAATCAACGACCTCACCAGCAAGGAATCGAACCCTCGACCTACTGGGTGGCCCTAAGGGAACGCTTACCGGCTAGCCCACAAGGACACTAAAAGCAGTTCTAGACTCTGTGAGGTCGTTGATTATATGTTCAAAGTCCGCGTGTTAAATGGACTAAAAATGAAGTATATATATGTACCTCGCGTTTCATACCAGCTGGATTCGGTAAAATGCTACTGACACCACATACGAGGCACGGGCAGTTTCCCAATGAGGTTCACGGCGCCATCAGCTCGATGAACAGGCTTTGTGTGAAATATAACAGAGTCTAGAACTGCTTTTAGTGTCCTTGTGGGCTAGCCGGTAACCGTTCCCTTAGGGCCACCCAGTAGGTCGAGGGTTCGATTCCTTGCTGGTGAGGTCGTTGATTATATATATATATATATATATATATATATATATATATATATATTAAATAGTTTGTGTACCATTATAATATTACTGTACTTAATATTACTGTACTTTCACATACTCAAATATAGTATGCTTTAAATACACACCAAACATACTTAAACTTTATAAGTTTCCTTAATCCTCAACAGGTTACAGGTTGTGTGTGAGGCGGGGGGGGGGGGGGCGGGGGGGCACAGCATGGGTGTAGCTCATGACGTGGCCGTGATGATGTGGGTCAGGTGTTAGGTCAGACACGACAAGGATTAACTTGCTGCCGATACAAAGGGATGGATTAACGTCTCCATTAGCTGCAGATATGGGTGATGAGCAGACCCAAAAGTGCCGCCCGGGGCGGACCGGCCCCCCCCCCCCCCCCTAGCTACGCTAGTGCCCAACAATGAGTTTCCCAGCCAACCCAGCTTCCGGATCTGTGCTACAAGCGTCCCGCTTAACCAACCCAGATGCACCACAGGAGACAGTCAACCCAGAAGAAAAAGGAGCAACGGAGCAAACACCAGCCGCAACAGTACACAAAACAAACGAAGCTGACAAGGCAAAGTCACAAATGATTGAAACATCCACCCAAAGTACAGTAGAGAGGCAGGACTGTAAGCGTACTGTATGTGGCCAGTTGTCAATTCTCTTTGTATGGGCACACAAACGTACGTACATGTAGATATCTTCACTCAGGAATGAGGTTGGATAGAAACTCACGATGCGCTTTCTGTGTATATATTGTTGTACAGCGCAGTGCTTAGGAGTGACTAGGTGAGGAGCTGAGAGAGATGTTGCTGGTCCAGTAGCTGAGTGTAGAATGTCCTCCCTGGGTTGTTTGTTGTTGTTGTTGAGATTGTCGGACCGTAGTCCGACACGGGCCTTGCCTATAGGCGGCCCGTTTGGTGGTTCCGGCTGGAGCTCCAGGAGCAGCCAGACCGGATTGGGATTAGAGGTGGTCCCACCTGCAGATTGGAAGGATACTGCAGGTTGCAAGTGTGAGCGGACCCCCGATCAGTGGACGCTTACCACCAACCCCCACTCTTGGATGTGGTCAGTTTCGGAGTGGCGCGCCCCCCGAACTGGGTTCCGCACTTGCTGGGAGAGGATGCTTTCTAAGCTATCTGGGTGGTGGGTATCGTGTGATGACCCGGAGTAGGTGGTGAATGTGGTCTGTATGGGCCTTTCGGGTTAGGGTGGCCGCTGGTGTTGTGTGTGTTTCTTGGGAGATTTGAGTTCTGTTTCGGAGGCTTTGTGTGACCTCGCAGTCGAGGAGATAGTGTTCAAGTGGGTTGGCTGCTGGCTCCTGACAGTAGGTGCAATCCATGACGTCATTTCCGATCATCTGCCAGGAGCACTTGTACCCAAGTCGTAGTCGATGAAGGCTGACTTGGGTTTGTCTTGGAGTTTTCTTGTCAGCGAAAGGTGGTTCCCCTTTTGTGGCCGCCAGGTACCATTTGGCTGATTGGGAACCGGCGTTGAGTGCATGAAGGAAGCTCTTTTTGATGTGGAGCTTGCTAGTCTTTCTGAGGTGATTCTTGATCTGTTGCACATTTGCTGGAACTTGGATGTGTACGCTACTAGAACGTGTAGCTGCCTTGGCTGCTTCGTCTGCCACGTCGTTTCCTCCGATCCCTACATGACTGGGAATCCAGTGTAAGACGACTGGTCGGTTTTGGCTTTGGAATTCCTGTAGCTGTGCGAGGATCGAGGTGATGATGTGGATGTTGTCTCTTGGTTGACTGTGTTGCAGCGCCTGCATGGCCGATTTCGAGTCCGTGTGAATTATGATGGACTTGTTGTGTTGTGTTGCAGCGTGTTGTAGGGCCTTTGAGATTGCTACCAGTTCTGTTTGTAGGGTAGAGCAGTCATTGGAAAGTCTCCATTGGAGGGTCTGACCTTGGGTGTAGAAGGCCGCTCCGGATCTATGATGTTTTGGGTCCACCGAGCCGTCTGTGAAGTATGATGCTGCATCAGCCGGTGTCTCGGTGGCTATGGCTTTGAGAGTTATTTTTTTGAGGTCCTCCTTCTGGAGGTTGGCTTTACTATCACCTAGGTCGGCAAATTTGAGTGTGGCTGGTGGAGGGCTCCATGGTGGAGGAACAGCGTAACCATTGTCTCGTGTGTCTTGGTTGTTCTTGACGAGTGTTTCTGCTTGCAGGTGTCGGATGACCTCGCTTGCCTCGTGTGACCAGGTGGCCCCTCGCACTGTGTGGTCGAGGTGGAGGGAGGCACTGAATCGAATCTTGGCAACTGTGGGCTTGTCTGCTCTACAGATTTTGGCGAGGAGACCGGCTGTCACCTGTTTGACTCGTACTGCCAGGGGTGGTAGCTCGGTTTCCATTTGCAGATTGCAAATTCTGGTCCACATGGGTGCTCCGAACATGGTCCTGAGAGCATTGTTTTGAATGACTTCTAGCTTAGCTATTTGGTCTTCTCTCAGTCCAATGAGTGCTGGAGCACTGTAATCTACCAGCGATCTGATGGCGGCCGTGTAGTAGGCTTTGAGCACATGAAGGTTTGCTCCTGCGGATTTGCTGGTGAGCGACCTCATTATATTGTGTCTGCTCTTCGTCCTGTGCCTGAGATACTCGAGTTGTGGCTTGAAGGTGAGTTTCTGGTCAAACCAGATTCCAAGACACTGGTGGTCGTTGGTCCAGACTACCGGCGTGTTTTGTATGGAGAGCATCTTGTCTGGTGTGTCAGTGCATATGGCCATCGCTTTCGACTTGGCTGGATTTATCTTGAGTCCAAGTCTGTTGCACTCCTCTTCTATAAGTTGGAGTGCGTGTTGCGTGTTGGCTAGTCTGTTCGATCCTCTTACTATGAGCTGTAAGTCGTCTGCATAGCATAGGAGCTCGGCTGTTTGTCTGAACGGAAGCTTGACTAGGTTTTCCATCAGGACATTGAACAGCATTGGACTGAGGATGCCTCCTTGTGGGGTTCCGTTTTCATGGACCCTGTAGCTTGAGGTTGTTCCCTGAAATCGTACTCGTGCTTCTCTCTGTGTGAGGTAGTTCTGGATCCACCCCAGCAACCTTCCTTTGATGCCTTTTTTAGCGAGCGTGGTTGTAATGGCCAATGGATTGGCTAG
Source organism: Homarus gammarus (assembly GCA_958450375.1). Taxonomy (NCBI): domain Eukaryota; kingdom Metazoa; phylum Arthropoda; class Malacostraca; order Decapoda; family Nephropidae; genus Homarus; species Homarus gammarus. The sequence continues at coordinate 1,967,093 of CAUDMG010000281.1, forward strand.
TTCGAAAGCTTTCTCCAGGTCGAGGAAGACCACCAGAGCTCTCATCGCTCCTGAACCAAGAAGACCTCTCAACAAGACCTCCTACTGGACCCGGAACTGTGAAGACCGCCCTCTCCCTTGTGCCATTGTTGGCCATCTTCCCGGACCGGACCACCCACGACTGTCATCGTCCACAACAACTCACGAGCGTTCTCGGTTTATCGAGCATTAGCTTGCCCTCCCCACTGGTGGTGTGAGTGACCCACACTCCAGCTGGAGAGCAGTTATAGCGCGATATTCCCTGCGTGGTTTGAGCTCTTTTCCTTCTACTACTATTTTTCCTTTTTCGCTCTGGCCTAGGGACCTGCACCCTCAAAAGTGTATTCGTCCTGCGGTCCCCCCTGTAACTGTTCACCTCCCTCCCAGGAAAAGGTGAACACGAAAGGGGGTCGGAGCAAAACCCTCCCCAGCCGAGTCTTTCCAGGAAAACCGTGATCGTGCGGGTCCACCTGGAAAGAGGGTAGCAATCCTTATCCTTCCCAATAGGCACACTTAGCTCACGTCTATAAGTGAGCAGTCACCCACACTAGGAAGTAGGCTTCCCCCATCGGGGCTCCGGGAGAGAAGCTCAGGAACCACTCTACGACCACCAACCAGTGGGGAGTGCTGAAATTCCTCTGCTACTTACTCAACCGGAATAGGTAGGATTAAAAAAAAAAAAAAAAAAAAAAAATGGTTATGGAGCGCGTACGCCCTCCTAACCGCGACCACCGCCTAAACCGCCAACCTGACGACCCGAACTACGACAGGCTCCGCACAGAGAAAGCGGACCAGTTACGCGCCTTCAATGAAGCCCTGAAAAGCAGGAACACTGCCACCACCTCCAACAACTCCACCACCACTGCTACCGCCACTGAGGACGACAACTGGACGAAGGTAGAAAATATAAAACGACGACGTGCTTCTTCGGGAAACGAATGCCGTCAAGCAGCCCAAAAGGCACCCATCACCACCACCAGCTCACCTCTAACGACACTGCCAAAATTCCGGATCACGAAAACGGACACAAAAACGACATATGCCGCCATCACAGAGATAGAAAAGCAAAATCCACTGGCCAAGTTCTTAGTGCGGCCCAACCTAAAGGGGGAGATGATTATTCACCCCAAAGACAAGGACTCCGCCACCACCCTCGACACTTACCTGCAAAACACCACCACCGTTGCATCAACCAAGCTAGACCCCGCCCAGAAACTGATGAAGTCGGTAGTCCTCCGGTACCCAAAGGAACTACCTCTCGAACCCCTGGAGAACCACCCGAAGATCTTAAAAGCCGAGAGATGCTCTCCCCTGTCTGACAAGATGGCCACCATAAAACAAGTGCTCATAACGCACTACGGTTCACCCCCAGCACCATAGACCTCAAAACCTGGGGGATCTACAAAGTGAGACCCTTCGTCCCAAAGCCCCTGCGGTGCTTCAGATGCCAGAAATACGGGCACCGTCAGACAAGGTGCACGTACAAGGAAATCTGCGCTGTCTGCGCACAGAAGCACGGCACACACTCCTGCCTCACCAAGCTGAAAAATGGAGAAAAAATTGCCCCAAGTGGGCCAACTGCGGGGGCAAACACCACGCCTGGAACCCTGGATGCTCCGAGAGGATAAGGAGGGGCCAGGCAAACCGGCCAGCTGCAAGACCGGCCCCCACCGCCTGCACACCAGCCCCACCAAGTACCTTCGTGTGGAGAACCCAAAGGCCAAGACAACAAAGCCAACCTCCTCAGCCGGTCAACACCCAAAGTGCAGCCCAGTTTCCTGGCCTCACTACGGCCACACCTCAGCCACCCAAGCAGCAGACAACGCCAACCACGAAAAAGACAAAAGAAGCACACACCAAAGCACCAGAAGGAATGATACACGTATCAGACCTAGCCAAGATACTGACAACCTTCGCGGAGGGCCTAGCCGGACTACTGGGCCACAAGATCCAACCCACACAGCTCCAAATACTCATGGGGAGCGTCCTCGGGCAAGTCGCCACAGCTCCAGCCACCTCAGTGGAGGAAGCCACGCCGGTCCTCACACGAGTGACAGCTGAGGTACACTCTACACCGAAGAAGGCCACCAGAGAACCCAAGATACCGACAGCTCGCAGAAAAAATTGGACATTTGAACTCCCCTGAACCGAACCACGGCCCAGAATGCAAAAACCACAGAACACGAAGATATGAACCTGATCCAGTTGGAATCGAACTTGGACATCTCCATCGAGGACTACCAGAAGTCCCCGATGAAACAGTGGTGGAAAACATCAGCATCCTGAACATCCTAACATGGAATGCTCAGGGCATCAAAAACAAGAAACACCTCCTACAAGAAGCAGCAGCCAAGGACAAGCTGGACATCATACTGCTACAAGAAACACTTCTACAAGAACACCACTGTTTCAAATTCAGTGGTTACAAGACATACAGGAGGCATTTCACGCAGGCGTCAACAAGAGGATGTATGATCCTGGTCAAGTCAAGCATACCCTTCTCCGAGGTCACGCAGCAATTTCCATGTGGGGAAAACATCGAGACACAGGCCGTCAAAGTAACCCTCCAAGAACGGGAATTAACTGTTCACAACATCTACAATAACCCAAGGGGTTCACTTGAGGTGACTCAATTATTTGCTTCGGCCGCTGACCACGCCACACTCATAGGAGGGGATTTCAACGCACATCATCCCTTCCTAAACTCGGTAAGCCCCACAAATGAAGACGGCCTACACCTATACACCACCTTTCAAGATACACCCGAGATCTGCCTCCTGAACACTGGAGAGCCCACCCACACTAGGGGAGGAAGGCTAGATCTAACCTTCGTCTCCAGTGCACTACAGTCTTCGGCCTCCTGGCAGCTACACCCCACGCTGACCAGCGACCACTTCGCCACCCTAACAACGCTGAAGGTGAACAAACTCCCCACTCCACCCCCCCCCCCCCCCCCCCGAGATGGAGATACAATACCCAAAAGGCAGACTGGGGACTCTTTAAGAAACACCTGGCTAAGTGGCGCGAAAAATCACAGCCGGCCGGCGCAGCACCCGTGGACGAGACAACCCTCCACCAACAATTGGTCGAGGCGTTTCACCAAGCGATAGAAGAGGCTATCCCAAAAACAAAACCCACATCAAGATAGTACAATGATTACTGGTACTACTATTCCAGGGTGAAAGAACTCAACCACAGAGTGAACATGGCCCGAAGAAACTACAGGAGACATCCCACGGAAACAAACAGACATCTCCTGCAAGTCATAGTTAAGGATACCAGGGAAGAGAAGGAAGAAATAAAAAACGTAAGCTGGCTCAAGTGGTGCTCCAAACTGAACGAGCACACCTCCCTTGGCAAGATGTGGGCCCAGATCCGAAGGGCATCTGGGAAGGCAACACCACCACCACCAACCCATCCCAACCCAGAAGAGGAAGCCGAGAGACTTGCAAAACTGTTTTCTGACCGAGCAGCAACGAAAAACCTCCCGAGACAAGCGGAGGAGACACAACGGCGTCTGCGACAGGTCAGACTGCAGATGATCGAAGAGGCCTGCAACAGTGAAGATGACACCGACAGACCTTTCAACCAGCAAGAGCTCCAGAAGTCGCTAAAACGAAGCAAGGACACAGCACCAGGGGCCGACAGGATAACCTACTCCATGCTTTCCCATGCCGGTACAGCCGGACACGAGGCTCTGCTACAAGCCATCAATGCTTCGTGGACAGCACAAAGACTCCCACCGGAATGGAAGAAGGCAGATATACAGCCCATTCCGAAGCCCAGAGAACCAGACAAACCGAGGCCCATCTCCCTTCTCTGCTGCATAGCGAAGACGGGAGAAAGAATGGCTCTCAACCAACTCAAATGGAAAGTAGGCAGCCCACACCCTCACATCTTTGCTTACACCGAGAACACCGGCACAGACAACAACATCGCCGAGATACTCAGCACAGTGGACTACAAACCAGCTCTGGTGGTCTTCCTCGACCTGGAGAAGGCCTTCGAACTAGCAAATCCACTGGCCATTACAACGACGCTCGCTGAAAAAGGCGTCAAAGGAAGGTTGCTGGGGTGGATCCAGAACTACCTCACACAGAGAGAAGCACGAGTACGCATCCTCAGTCCAATGCTGTTCAATGTCCTGATGGAAAATCCAGTCAAACTTCCTTTCAGACAAACAGCCAAGATCCTATGCTATGCAGACGACTTACAGCTTATAGTAAGAGGATCAAACAGACTAGCCAACACGCAACACGCACTCCAACTTATAGAAGAGGAGTGCAACAGACTTGGACTCAAGATAAACCCAGCCAAGTCGAAAGCGATGGCCATCTGCACAGACACATCAGACAAGATGCTCTCCATACAAAACACGCCGGTAGTCTGGACCAACACCCACCAGTGTCTTGGAATCTGGTTTGACCAGAAACTCACCTTCAAGCCTCAACTCGAGTATCTCAGGCACAGGACGAAGAGCAGACACAATATAATGAGGTCGCTCACCAGCACAACCGCAGGAGCAAACCTTCGTGTGCTCAAAGCCTACGACATGGCCGCCATCAGATCTCTGGTAGATTACAGTGCTCCAGCACTCATTGGACTTAGAGAAGACCAGATAGCTAAGCTAGAAGTCATCCAAAATAATGTTCTCAGGACCATGCTTGGAGCACCCATGTGGACCAGAATTTGCAATTTGCAAATGGAAACTGAACTACCATCCCTGGCAGTACGAGTCAAGCAGGTGACAGCCGGTCTCCTCGCCAAACTCTGTAGATCAGATATGCCCACAGCTGCCAAAATTCGAATCAGTGCCTCCCTCCACCTCGACCACAGAGTGCGAGGGGCCACCTGGTCGCACGAGGCAAGCGAGGTCATCCGACACCTGCAAGCAGAAACACTCAAGAACAACCAAGACACACGAGACAATGGTTACGCTGTTCCTCCACCATGGAGCCCTCCACCAGCCACACTCAAAATTACCGACCTAGGTGATAGCAAAGCCAACCTCCAGAAGGAGGACCTCAAAAGAATAACTCTGGAAGCCATAGCCACCGAGATACCGGCTAATGCAACACCATACTTCACAGACGGCTCGGTGGATTGAAAACATTATACATCCGGAGCGGCCTTCTACACCCAAGGTCAGACCCTCCGATGGAGACTTTCTAATGACTGCTCCACCCTACAAACAGAGCTGGTAGCAATCTCAAAGGCCCCACAACACGCTGCAACACAACACAACAAGTCCATCATAATTCACACGGACTCGAAATCGGTCATGCAGGCGCTGCAACACAGTCAGCCAAGAGACAACGTCCACATCATAACCTCGATCCTCGCACAGCTACAGGAATTCCAAAGACAAAACCGCCCAGTCGTCTTACACTGGATTCCCAGTCATGTAGGGATCGGAGGAAACGACGTGGCATACGAAGCAGCCAAGGCAGCTACACGTTCTAGTAGCGTACACATTCAAGTTCCAGCAAGCGTGCAACAGATCAAGAATCACCTCAGAAATACTAGCAAGCTCCACATCAAAAAGAGCTTCCTTCACATATTCAACGCTGGTTTCCAATCAACCAAATGGTACCTGGCGGCCACAAAAGGGGAACCACCTTTCGCGGACAAGAAAACACCAAGACAAACCCAAGTCAGCCTTCATCGACTACGACTAGGGTACAAGTGCTCCTGGCAGATGATCGGAAAAGACGTCATGGAATGCACCTACTGTCAGGTGCCAGCAGCCAACCCACTTGAACACTATCTCCTCGACTGCGAAGTCACACAGAGCCTCCGAAACAGAACTTAAATCTCCCTAGAAGCACACACAACACCAGCGGCCACTCTAACCCGAAAGGCCCAAACAAACCACATTCACCACCTTCTCCGGGTCATCACACGATGCCCATCACCCAGATAGCTTAGAAAGTATCCTCTCCCAGCAAGTGCGAACCCCAGTTTGGGGGGCGCGCCACTCCGAAACTGACCACGTCCAAGAGTGGGGGTTGGTGGTAAGCGTCCACTGATCGGGGGCCCGCTCACACTTGCAACCTGCAGTATCCTTCCAAATCTGCAGGTAGGACCACTTCCAATCCCAATCCGGTCTGGCTGCTCCTGGAGCTCCAGCCGGAACCACCAAACGGGCCGCCTATAGGCAAAGGCCCGTGTCGGACTACGGTCCCACAATCTCAACAACAACAACAGACAGGGAGACCATTCTACTCTGACCTGCAGGACCAGCAAGATCTCTCTCCAGCACCTCACCACCCAGCTTCCTCAGAGAGCTCCTCGCCCTACAGGACCTCTGAGCAAGTTACTCCTCACCTAGTAACTCCTTAGCACTGCTCTGTACAACAATATATATACACAGAAAACGCATTGTGAGTTTCTATTCTACCTCAATCCTGAGTGTGAGATATCTACATGTACGTACGTTGTGTGGCCATACAAAGAGATAATAGACAATACAGTACGCTACAGCAGTACTCTAGATGGGGAAGTTAGCTTGTAGTGGATTTCTCCCCTACAAACGCTGTTTGTCGCTGCGTAGCCGACCCCGCGAATTCCACAGTGTGTGCCTCGTGGTCTAAGTCAACCAGCGCCGCCCATGGAGCGACTCTGTACCTGCCGTGAGGGAAGTCACATGCACCGCCCGTCCTGCCTCAGACGCCGCCCCGGCCCCAGCAGTACCCCCTGCCGTTTCTCCTGACGCGGCCCCTGCTCCTGAGTGCGGACCCCCACACCCCTCTTTTCTCCCTCAGGTACTCCCTGCTAATGTCCTGCACCCTGCTGCTGTCGTGGACCCAGCTGCTGTCACGAGCCCTCATCCGCTTCTTCTGACGCAGCCCCTGCTCCTGACCCAGGCCTACACACCCCAGCAGGCGCATCTGACGACTCTGTACCTGCCGTGAGGGAAGCACAACATTCATCGCCTCCACACACCCTTTTTCTCCCTCTCTACTCCCACAGATATTGTGTATCTAGACAGTTGTCTCCAGCGACCGGCTCATCCACGCCATCGCTGTTGTCTCACATGAGGCATGCACCTCCCGTTCTGCCTCACGTGTGCTATGCAACCCTGCAGACAACAAGTCTCCTACACCGCCTGGAGGGAAGGGGGAGTACTGTAGTGGATTTCTCCCCTACAAACGCTGTTTGTCGCTGCATAGCCGACCCCGCGAATTCCACAGTGTGTGCCTCGTGGTCTAGGTCAACCAGCGCCGCCCATGGAGCGGGGGTCAACTACTAAGCCACGCCAACCCCCGCTATTTAAGACCTGACCTCGTGGTGATCGCTCTCTTTCTACCTACACCAACCAGCCAGCAACACCTCCTCCTCCTCCGCCTGCCTGGCGGTCCTCGCTCCCGCCGGCGAGCATGGCGACCCACAAGCTGTCCTCCTCTGAGCACCCTCACCAACCAGCTCTCTCTACTCAACGCTTGTAACCATGCTGCCTTCCCAGCACCAAGCTGCATTGTACATCCAATACAACATGTATACAGAGAGCACTTTGTGAGTTTCCTTTCTCCATCCCATCCTGAGTGTGAACCCAAACAAACAACCCATACCCGACAAATGGTGACCCCGGAGTGACCACTCACACAGGATGGAAGAAACCGATCACTCCCAATCTTCAAGCAACAAGCTAATAGCCGTAAAGGTGTAGATTAGATGTATACAACATGTCCTTTTTTAAGGTACTTTAAGTGCCATGAGTTGTTAAGCATTATTCATTATATTTATATTCATACAATATGCAACTTATAAAAAAAAGCCTAACTGGGTTGGCTGTAAGAAGATTAGCTACTTATTTTATGACACACCCCTGCCCGTGACCCGCCCCCTCACCTCACAATCAAGTTTAATATAAATGACTTGTCTATGTCCACGAATAATAAATTTGATAGTTTTAGAATACTGAATTTAATTCAGCCATAACCTTAAATCTCTTTGGTAATTGAAATAACTCAATGTTTTTAAGTTTTGTAAATTCAGGAGCAGACGACACGGGTGTATACTCCTGACTCAGTACGGGTCACATTATTCACATACTGTCCACTCAATAATCAGGACAATATGCCACCTGCGAAGCTAATGTAGTCAATATTTACAAATATATTCTAATTAAAATCATTAACAAAAAGGAATTGCATTATAAATACTATTAATTTTATTATTATAATGGTATTAAGTGTAAAAATGCAAGAATTTCAAAATATATTGTACAACCCGGCTATAGTGATAACACCAGCAGTGGACCTCTGGAGTCGTTACCACCTTCCACAAGTTCCACTAATAGTTGTTAGACAGTTTCCAGTATTTAGAGGTACAAGTATAACACACTCCATTTTAGTATCCATGCTGTACATTTAGAACCTTGTACTGAGTTATGACAGTGAGTGACCTAATGAAATATTGATAAATACCCTCTTGATATACGGTGAACAATGACCACTGAATTTACGCAATTATATTAATGAAGTAGTAAATATAAATTATTTGAGTAATTGAAATTGGTTTGTTACTGTACGCAGGTGTCACTGAAAACACTTAGGCAGTCGGCCTAGTAGCCGGAACCCTTTTCATTGAAACGTAAGCGATAGCATTCTTGTTCATGTACCCATATTTATGTATTTTGTGTACATTTATGTCATAAAACATCTTCAGGTGAGGTGGTTGGACTCACTGCCCAGGGTGCATAGTCTTTTGGGGTCTATGCCTGGTACCATGTCCACAGCCAGGAGATTTCAGTATGTAATTTTTCTCCATCTGCATTTCTTAATACATGCTTTAATTTTTATTTTTTTTTACTTCTATCCCCTTTGCCATACTTAGGTGGGCTAATACTGGCAATGGGCCCATTGCCTGGTAATTATTATTTTTTTAAATAGTTTACCAGACTGCTAACACTAGGAGGAGTCTTTCGATGATGTTCACTTATACCACTGATGTTCTTTGGATGATAGGGAGTTATATAAATGATACGACAACTTATTTTAATTTATAATTATTTTATTTTATTTATATTTTTTCTCTACGATGATAAACGACCTGTAGTGATCAGGGTATGAAGGATGAGGGAAATTGCGGGGTAAAGCAAAGTGAAAAATTTATCATATGACACTAAAATGATGTCTCCACATGCTTTGTATGTGAAGAAATTAATTATTTACCGGAAATATTCCTCCGAAAAATCTGCCGTGTTGGCTTGTGGTGTCATCTGCTCTTTGTTTCTGTGCTACAACCGAGCCGCTCGGTTTGAGCGTACTCTCACGTCCACAAGAAACGTTAAATTACACCATGTCACTTCAAGAAAGTTGCTTTCATTGGTACCAAATATCGAAGTAAGTATTTTCTGTTTAATATGGTGGAGGGCCCCGGGGTAGGGGGTTAAGTAATGTTAGGCAAGAGTCTTTGGTGGGTTAGGTCAGGTTTTATTAGATTCTGTGCATTGTTGTATCATTTTTAATACTGTACTTACTATCATCCAAAGAACACCTGTGGGAAAAAATATGAGCGGAATCCAACAACGAGTTCTGGTGTTAACAATCTGCTCCAGAACCCATTAGAACCTTACCTAACCCGTGCCCTGTCATTTACATTTTCATACTATCATTCAAACAACATCTCTAGAAAAAAATAAATATTTCAATCTACTATAAATTGTAATGAACACACCTGATGAACTTGTTATTTGTGTCTTGACATGTACGTAAACAAAAACCGTGGATGCTTCTGTACAGTAGACAATGTGAACCAAAGCATGGTTGCCATGGGATATCCGACGGAACCATAATTATGGTAAATAATTTGGTAAAGGTGTAGATAACGGCTACCACCAGAAGGAATTGTCTGAATTGGTTGAAATTTTTTTTACACACAAATATGATATTAAACACGAAAATGGAAATGACAATGCATAGAACCTAATAGAAGCTGACCTAACATACCTATAGGTTGGGTATGTTAGGACAGGTTTCATTAGGTTCTATGCATTGTCGTGTTAATTTATGTGTTAAACAACTTGCCTTAATATTGAGATTGATATACAGTACATCAGCAATGGCAAGGAGGAATTCGTGGAAGCGTTCACCATCATTTATAGAAAACGTCTCTTGAAGTGGGATTCAGCAAGGTAAAAAAAAATGGTGCCGGGAGGAGAATTATGAAGTGGGATAGAGCAAAAAAAAAATATAATAAAAAAAAAAGTCATAATAGAAAGTTGTCATTTCTTTTAATATACAGGTACTTAAAATCATCAAAAACAATAAGTACACCAAATAAAAAGAAAATCAACAAATGACTTCTGGTGGTAGCTGTTATCTACAGTTTTACCAATAATTTATTTCTTTGCCAACAAAACACGTAGAGACGTCAAATTACTGCCATATGATCAGTGTTCACAGGGTTTTTACCCCTGTCATTTCCCTCTTCTTTTAGGCACTGACCACTAACAAGTACTGTAATTTATGATTGAAGGATAGGCTACAAAGAAATACAGATACTGTATTCGCCATTTAGAGATCGTTCACTTTGCGATAATTCAGTTTAGTGATTTAAAATTTCTAACGCCCCTGGTTATTTAACGATCTGCAATTGCTCGGTTTCGTGATCTATAACTCGCTGGGAAACCTATTTTCAAGGCCGACACTAAACCACTTGGAAAGGGAGCTGCTATAGAAGATACTGCCTATGAATTAGCCAACATGAATTTTAGAAATGATTTTAGAAATCATAATCTAGCTTTTGCAGCAAAAAACAGAAAGGAATTTTTTGGTATTCAGAGGAGGTACAGATTTAGGTTTGTTATACAGGCATCCACTGCGTTACGGAAGGGTTGTGTCCCTGGAATATTGACCGTATCGCGAAATTCCGTAACGCGAAACCTATTTTCCCATTGACTTCCATTATCAAACTGGAGATGCGTTCCTGAGGATTTTTTTTCGGCCCCAAAAAAGTATTCAATCACTTGAATAAGGGTAATGCACTGTACTATACTTACTGTATGCTTGTAAAAGTTAAATCCAACTGCTGGGGCGAGAAACATGCGCGCACACTGGATGTAAACAATGGAGTGACTCCGCGTGGCGACGCCACACTTGGCGGTAGCAAACACCAAGAAATCCACACCAAACAAATTATAAGTTTTAACAAAAAATTTAATTTTATATAGTGATTTTTTTTAATTGTTAAAATTTACCCCAATTTCCGTAATGGCGGATTTACGGGCCGTATCGCGAGGTTATTGGTCATAATTTACAAATTCTGTAAGAGCGAAATTCCGCAACCCGGGGTTCCGTAACGCGGGGGATGCCTGTATAGAAATCACGTATGGTAGAGGTATCCTATTGTCAACCCAGGCAATTACAGTGATATCTCCGTTAGCTGGAACAATTGGTGCAAAGCATTTCCAGGAATGAGAGAATTCTGGGTAACGAGACGACTCTCTTGAAACCCGGAAAAAAATCCCCCATCCCCGGAAATTTCCGGGTAATGGGAAAAATGTTCTCGGAAGTTCCAGAAATTGCCCATTACATCTCTTAAACCCGGAAAAAAAATCCCTCATCCCTGGAATTTTCTGGGTATCGGAAATTTTTTTTCGGAATTTCCAGAAAATGCGCTCTCAAACCCAGAAAAAACTCCCCCATCCACGGAATTTTCCGGGTACACGTATTGGGATAATTTTCTTGGAATTTTCCTGAAAATGTGTCCCTCGGAGAATCGTTCCCAAAGCTGAAATTTTCCAGGAAATTCCGGCTTTGGGAACGATTTTCAGAGAAAATTAAAATTCCAGGTTTGAGGAATTCTGGCTAACAGAGATATTACTGGATTGCACTAGTGTTTACCCTGCCTTTGATCATTGCAATCTGCGCTTTCCTTTTTGCTCTGTTTATTATCAATCACTGTGCATCGTTCCTATTGATGTTCATCGCTGTTATTGTTGTGACTTTGGCGTGTTATCGAGTACTGTACTGTACAAAAAGTTCATTACCCTGTATTATTGTGATATTGTGTACGGAAGTGATTGCTCCTCCTTCCCCCTCTGCTCTTGTCAGCTAGGAGGTAGACCAGATAAGAACTGTTTATTGTATTCCCTTTGTTTTTGACCTTATAATAATTATTTTTTAATTTGTTTGCACATTCTGTATGAACGAATGTGTGTGCATGTAAAACAGTAAAAAAAAAAATGGGGAAAATTACATGTATCTACCCAAAATTATGAGTTGAAAAATAAAGTATCTCACAACTCACCCTTATCCGCTCTGAGTGCTACTGGGTGGCAAGTTGGCCAGGTGTCTCCGCTACACAATTACGTGCCATCTCCATGGATATTATTCCTCGTTTCTGTCCCGCTCGTCAATGAAATCATTTAGCCATCTGTTTTTCAGGAATGGATCCCGATCACTAAATGGTGCATCCCTGTAAAAAAAAAAATACTACAATGTTGTTGTTTAGATTTTATTACAGGAAAATATGAACGAAATATTGTATATAAACGCATTTGGGCCGTCTGCTCCACCTTTACCAATGATAGTTACTAAGAAGGCCTTCTTTCTGATTAATCTAAACTAACCTAACCTTACCTTACCTAACCTAACCTAACCTAACATAACCTAACCAAGTGAATCTCAACCTAATCTATCCTAACCTTACCTAACTTAACCGAAAACACTCAAAAACAAGAAGATAATTATTTAGTACCCCTTCATCAGTTAAGTTTTTGTTGTACAGTAATTTGACTTTTATGCTGGGAAAGATTGTGTCAGGTTCTCAAAGGACTGATTGGCATTTTTTGCGTGTGTATTTTAACCTCACATTTTCCCTTGTCTTTAAAGCCTTTCCCCACTTTATTCAAATCATTGTTGTAGTTCCTTAAATATACATCAGAGATGAAAATAAAGATCAGTAGAATCCTGGTTATCTGGCACCTATGGGCAGAGTTGTAAAGTAACTAAATAAATTTACTTAGTACTGTACTCGAGTACCTTTTTGGGAAACTACTTTTTAAAAAGTACTCCAATATTTTAGTACTTTTACTTAAGTTTGGTTTTCTAATAGTTTTCCTCAAATACAATTGAAAAACAAATTTTGTTACTTTTTACATGCAAACTAATAATATATTTTTGAATTAATTTAATTAATTATTAACCACAGTAAAAGAGTTGTGTGGGTGGAGCCATGAAGGGTACAGTGTGAATGTGGAGAGACCCCATGCGGTCACATACCTAGAGGTTTTGCGAAGTGACGTCAGGTCAGGTGGCAGTAGCCATGACAGCGGACTTTCACTTTGATCTTCTTGTGTCCATTAGCACCTTGACCACCTACCTCGCCTAACCCAAGGGCTAACCTATCCTTGACCTAGCTTACCCCCATATACCCCCCCTCTCCCATCGAATCCCTTCTCGTCTCCCCCACATTTCCTTTAGGGGCTTGGTCTTCCCGTTAGACATCTGTTGCTCTTTGCATATACCTTTACCCAAAATGAATTTCAAAGCGGCTGTGGTTCTTACATGCTTTACATAATTCTGTCTTAGATATAAAGCCCTGTATCTATACATGTGTGAGCCTGAGTGTAGTATTTAAAATTCTGCTTAAATAACTAAGAACCACTGCCCCCCAGAACCTGCCAGATGTTATGTGGTGAAAAAAATTCAGCCACTCATCAATTAGAATAAAAAAGTGACATCGCTACGGTCACACCACAATTAGAGGGACAGTTCACATCGAGTCTTAGTCGGACTCGGTCACTATGGAGGCAACAATCATCCACAAATTCCTCAATTGAAAGAGCTTGATAGCTACTTGGCATGCCCAGGGGATGGAGTGGAGCTACTGAGGTCTTTCCCATCATTATGTGATTTATATCTGAAGCTTAACACCCCACTACCTGCATCTTCTGCTTGTGAGCATCTGTTTAGACATGCTGGGCTTGTTATTTTTTTTATTAATTATTACACCCTAGGGGGCGACATGCCTAGCCGTAAGACCCTGCAGTCAAACATTAATACATTGGTGTTCGTATCTTGCAGAACATGCTATGATTTGTGATATGGAGACAATATTGATATGATTTAAGGACAATGGGAATTAGCACCCACCAAAGTGGGGGTAGTGTAAAATAATTGAATCTAAACTATTAGGAATAAGTAGGTGTTGAGATGGTAGTTAGTGACTCTTCCTGTGGTAGGAGGTCACTGACAGTGGAACGGTCAAGGCAATAATGTTTAAGGATTGGGACAGTTACAGAGTTTACAGGAAGAGAAGTGCAGGTCATCCTCCACCTCAGATAGGTCTGTATCCTCATTTAATGCGAACAGAGACAACATTATGTCTGCAAACCACAAGACTACGTCAATGATACTTGTGTGGATAAGGAAGAAAGTGATCGTAGTGTTGGATAGATTTTTTTTCAGCCCGTTCACTATCCCTATGATGAATTGTAGGGGGAAGAGTGGCTGAACGTATTCTCTTTAGGTAGGTCATGCTGGGCTTAAATTTAGGTCTGAAAGATCCTGATTGAACAGCCATAATTTTGATAAATAATCAGTAATTGATTAATCTCAAAAGAAAGATTTGCAAATAAACATGTGAAACGCCATGTATCTTTTATTTTTACCTGTAGTCAGCTAGTTTTTTTATAATTTACTGTGGATTTATTTTAATATTTGAAACCGTAATATCTCCATTACCCGGAATCCCTCAAACCTGAAAATCTCCAATATCCAGAATTTATATTTCCCGAGGGGCACATTTTCTAGAAATTCCGTGATAATTTTCCCAGTACAATGGTCCCTCGGTTAACAAACAGTTCGATTAACGAAATTTCGGTAAATGAATTAGCTCCCATAAGGATTTTCAGTTCGATTAACTGCCATTGATCGGTTCTCGAGGAAGCTAGAGATGAGAAAACAAAGTGGGGGAGAGAAACCAAAAGAGGGAAGTTTAGATAGCAAAGACTTGTGCCATACCCTGTCAAATGCTTTGGAGATGTCGAGGGCCACGATGAAAGTTTCCCCATAATCCCTAAGTGAGGATGACCAAAGATGGGTGCAATAGGAGAGCATATCACCAGTAGATCTCGCCTGGTGAAAGCCATATTGGTGATCCGACAAAAGAGAAAGGCGTTCAAGGTAATGGAGAAAATGGGAGCTCAAGATAGTTTCGAAAAAAAAAAAAAAAAAAAAAAAAAAAAAAAAAAAATATATATATATATATATATATATATATATATATATATATATATATATATATATATATATATATATATATATATATATATATATATATATATATATATATATACACACATACATAGTGACCCCTCCGTTAAGGAACTCAATCCGTTCCAGAAGGTCGTTTGTTAACCGAAACCATTGTTCCAATGGGTTTTTGGGTAATTGGTTCCAGCTCACCGAAAATTTCCTAAATTCAACAAAAATGGTAGAAAAGTTCACTTATTTTGAGGTGTGTATGTAGAAGGCTCCTGGATGATGATGATGGGATTTATAATGGGGGTGGAGGAGAAGGAAGAAGAGAAGGCATTGGGGTGGAAGAGAAGTCACCCCATGGTGCCATTTCACCCATAAAATTTTAGCTCTCTGGTGTAATTCAAGATTATTTTCTTTAAATCAACACTGCACTGCATTATATATTGTCAATATGTAAAATATATTTCAAAATGACCAATAATTTGCTTGGAAACACACAAAACATGTTGAGGTCGGTTCGTAAGAACTTCGTTAACCGAATTTTTTTTCGTTAACCAAATTGAAGATCCTTATGGAAGGCAGTTCGTTAATCGAAATTACGTTAACCAAGGTGCTCGTTAAACGAGGGGTCACTGTATATATATATACATACAGTGAACCGTCACTTTACGCGGTTAATTCAACCCATGGCGGCCCGCTTAAAGTGAGAAACGCGTAAAGTGAACAACATAACATATGGGATTAATTGAAATAGAGACCGGGCCGACCCCCAAACTCCACTTTTTCAGACACAATACCTATGTTGTAGTAAAAATAACTTCTTAATTTTATGATGGTATGCACACACAATTAATAATTAAGAGAAATATCAATAATATTAGGTTTTTTAACACTTACATTAGTAGAAAAAATGGCTGGGCACACGGGGATGGGCGGTTGGTTCCGAGGCAGAGGGCAGATTATTGGCCCTCACCTGTGTCACTTGTATCAATTGTATCACTATCCACCACAGAGGCTTGTAGGGCCTCTTTGTCAAACTCCCCAAAGTCCATATAAGTCCTTATCCTCACCATAATTATCACTATCACTGACTTGGGCCGGCTGTGGTGGGTGGCGGGTGAAGAACTGGCAATGTTTTGATGACTGGGCGACCTTGTGCGCACCATGTTCGCGCCGCTTACACAACATGGCGGATGGCGGGAGGTTTGGATCCAAAAATGGCGCGGCTCGCCAGCTGCTTTCCGCGTAAAGGGGTACACGCACCGCGGAATGTGAGCATCCTGGGTTCCGGCAGGGCACCGCGTAAACGTGGAAACGCGGAATGTGGGACCGCGTAAAGTGAGGGTTAACTGTATATGTATGTATGTACAGTGACCCCTCATTTAACGAACGCCTTGGTTAACGAAATTTCGGTTAACGATCTGCCTTCCATAAGGATCTTCAATTCGGTTAACGAACAAAAATTCGGTTAACGAAGTTCTTACGAACCGACCTCAACATGTTTTCGCTTGCACTGACCGGACAACCAGCTTTAGTATCAGTCCGCCAATACATTAATCGGTTCTAGGGCTTAAATTCATTACTATTTTAGTAAATATCAAGAAGTTTATACTATTCAATAGTTTTAAAAGTTTAATATTAACTTTTTTTAGTCATTTTAACAATTATTGAACATAATTGAAGGTAAAGAAACTAGTTTCTGGCGTGCCATCCAGCCTGTTAACACACCAGACAGGCGTTAGTCTCTCTCTGTTTTCAGTGGAGGTAACATCTTGCTTGAGACTCTCTTCAACTAAACGCTTTTTTCTGTGTTTCCAAGCAAATTATTGGTCATTTTGAAATATATTTTACATATTGACAATATATAATGCAGTGCAGTGTTGATTTAAAGAAAATAATCTTGAAATACACCAAGAGAACTAAAATTTTATGGATGAAATGGTGCCATGGGGTGACTTCTTTTCCACCCCAATGCCTTTTCTTCTTCCTTCTCCTCCACCCCTATTCTAATTCCCATCATCATCATCCAGGAGCCTTCTACATACACACCTGAAAGTAAGTGAACTTTTCTACCATTTTTGTTGAATTTAGGAAATTTTCTGTGAGCTGGAACCAATTACCCAAAAACCCATTGAAACAATGGTTTCGGTTAACGAATGACCTTCTGGAACGGATTGAGTTCGTTAACCGCGGGGTCACTGTATGTATGTATGATATGTATATATGTATGTATGTATGTTCTTACGTACGTATATTTCATTAGCCCAATAAAGCACGTGGACTTCTACATGTAATCAACACCTCACCCCGCCATTATTCGAACCCACGATCTTATGATTGTGACCGGGGAACGTTACCTCTGGGCCACCAGGACACTAAAAGCAGTCCTAGACTCTGTTATATTTCACACAAAGCCTGTTCAACGAGCTTATGGCGCCGTGAACCTCTAATGGGGACTACCTGTGCTGCTTAGGTGTCAGAGTAACGTTTTACCAAATCTGGCATCGAAATACGAGGATCCATATATATTTCATTAGTCCCAATAAAGCACACGGACTTCTACATATAATCAACACCTCACCCCGCTAGGATTCGAACCCACGATCTGGCGGGGTGAGGTGTTGATTATATAATTAATGTGACCCGGGGCCCCCTTTTTTTCGAATTAACAATGGTACAGTGTACAGTATAATATGCACACACATGCAGTACAGTATATTTATACTGTACTGTACTTTGCTAGGAAAATTATTGCAATCCTGAAGTATGGTATGATATACTGGATGTATTGGTTATTGCCAGAACCTCTTTTCTGTTATGCAATAACAGTATTTTACAATGCTCTCAAATATCATCTTTCAGGCTTTAAAGGTCACTAAGAAAGAGGTAATGGAGCGGTTTCGACCGTTGATATCCCAGACTAGTAATTTTGTAGGTAAGCTCTTCAGTTGTATTTTCAGTGAAGAATACTATACAGTACTATACAGTACTGCTAGTACTGCACCTGCTTAGATGTCTAATTTTGCTGATGCATGAAAACTCTGCATGGTATTAGATAGCTTTTAGCATTATACTACTAACCTTTGCACTCGTGATGCTTTTGCAATATTATGCATGAATTTGAGTTTGTAGAGATTAGTACTATACATTATGTGCCTTATTTGTGTTTACTTAAATGCATGTAAAACTTATAACTGACTGACATCACATTTCTTGGTACAGTACTCAGGTTGACAATCCCTTATCCGAAATCCTTGGGACCAGATGCATTTCTGATTTCAGAATTTTTGGGATTTCAGAATGGTTATTTTTTATTTTATTTTATTTATTATTATTATTATTATTATTATTATTATTATTATTATTATTATTATTATTTTATTTATATTTTTTATTTATTTTTTTACATTGATCAGACCACCCGGGCACAGGTCACTGACCCACATTGGGGCCTGGGGGCTAAAATATAATAGTAATAACAATAATAATAATAATATAGTCGGCCCTTAACATACGTGGGGGTTACGTAACAGAGATACCCGTGGATGTTAAAAATCCGTGTATATATGCTCCCCCCCCCCCCCCCCCGCCCCAAAAAAAACCCCTGGCCCCCCCATGTCCTTATTTACCGTATATACCTGTGTGTAGTTCGAGTTTTTAAGACCAAATTATTTGGCAAAAAATTGGGGGTTGACCTCTAAACGGGTAATAGTTTCGTTAGGTTGAAAAATATTTACCAGTAACTGCCAGTAAACAATGGAAACGATGCACCAACGCACCACCAGCTGTGAGTGTCGGTACAGTTGCCAGGGCAGATCTCTTGCGTCATCATTAGGGTGTGTCATAGGAGGGAAGATCAGCTAAAACTAATGGCCCATCACTTTTTTGGTAGATTTTAGTGTATATAAACAGAAAATAATTTCAGTTTCAATATTTTGCAACCTTTTGCTAGGTAAATTTTAGCATGAAATTTATCGAAAATCTAACGTACAGCTGCATTAGTGCATTACAATTAAATAGTGAACATTGCTTTCTGACTTCATTCTTTAACAACCCAACTAAAAATATTTTTTTCTGTTTCAGATTCTGATGCATTTATAAGTTGATAATATTTGCGATGGCTGCTTGTGTCAGGACGAGGAACCAAAAATCCAGCCATCTCAGTCACTATCTTGGGTCTGGGAGAGAGCTCCTGAAGTCGGAGTTGCCTACATTGAGAGATGCTTTGAGATACGGTGTTTTAATCAGGCAAATCAGTGAAAAGAACCAAAGAACTTACAAAAACAAAGACATTGCCAGTGATATGACCAAAGCTGTCTTGGCACAGTACACTCTGGCTGACGCTCAGTTCAAGCCTCCAGTCATAACAAGTCAGAAGAAGATTAGTGAGAGACTGCAAGCCAGTTGGGAAAAGGCAAGAGATATCTCTCTTGGGAGAGGAAAACTTGCAGTTAAGGACAGCTTTGCCAAGCAACTGGACCAGTTATTTGACATAATTACTTGCAAGTGCCCAATTGTTCTCTGTCCTGAGTTTGGATGCGATCGTGACTGTAATTCCGAGGCCCACATCTCCTGTATTTGCAAGCGTGAACTGAAGATTCCTGTGATCGAACTGGCATTTGTCAAAGCACAGAGAGAGAAGACTGGCAGTATAGGGGCTCTCATGATTTCTAGCCAAGATATTCCGGAGTCCAAGAGACAGGAGGCTGCCACAGAGAGACAGAAGAGGAGAAGAGTTGCCGAGGGAAAGAGACTTGAGACAGCCCAGGGTGAGGTAAAAAAGGCCGATGATTGGAGTCAAGGTGATTCAGAGTTTAATGACTTCCCCATGGCTGATCCGAGTGCTGACCAGGAGAATGGTGACTTTGTCTCTAACCCAGAAAATAATGATCCCAAACCTTCCAGGCATAAGATTCGAAATAGGAAAGATATCCCGAGCATAGCTCTGGCCAGCATGCAACACCACACTGGTCTCAGAGAAACTGCAGAGATAGCAACAGCTGCCTGGGTTGACGGTGGTTTGATAACACCTGATGATGTTCACCTGGTGATAGATCATAATAAAGTAAGGAGAGCTCAGGAGAAACTTGTCAGTAACCTAGAAGAGGAGTTTGATAAGGGGATAAGAGAAAATGGAATCAATTGTTTGTTCTTTGATGGGAGAAGGGATGACACTAAAGTGTTCATGAAAGTTGGAGATTCTGACAAGTTGTTCCCTGCCATGGTGAAGGAGGAACACTACTCCTGCTGCAGTGAACCAGGAGGGAAATATTTGTGGCATTTCACTCCAGAGAAAGATGACATCAGGAAATCAGCTGAGATAGTGGCAGATAACATTGTGAACTGGCTCAGAGAGAGGAACGTAGACCAGACCCTGCAGGCCATTGGAGGGGACAGCACCAACACGAACACAGGGTAGCAAGGGGGGGTCATGCAGTGGATAGAGCGGAAGATTGGGAGGAAGCTGGTCTGGATTGTTTGTGACCTCCACACCAACGAGTTGCCACTCAGACATCTGATCCAGGAGCTGGATGGCAAGACTCTTTCAAACAACAGATGGTCTGGTCCTCTTGGCAAGATGCTGGACTCTGCCACTGAGTTAGAAATAAATCCGAGCTTTGAAAAAATCGCAGTTGGCCTTCCACTCGTTGAGCTTGCACATACTGTCATTGACGACCTGAGTACTGACCAGTACTATGGTTACATGATTTGCAGTGCCATCAAAACTGGGGTCATGCCTGATAGACTTGCTTACCTGCAGATAGGTCCAGTCTCACATTCTAGGTGGCTCACAACGGCTCTCAGGTTCTGCAGAATTTGGGTCGCTCATCATAAACTGAAAGGGAACCAGCTTCACAACCTGAGACTTATTGCCCAATTCATCGTGAGTGTCTACTTGCCAAATTGGTTCAACACCAAGGTCAAGTCATCGTTCTCCGAAGGTCCGAGGCATGTTCTCTTCCAGCTTGAGCTCCTGAGGAGTCAGCCAAGGAAGGTTGTTCAGATTGTGGAGCAGACTGTGAGGAGATCTTCCTGGTATGCTCATCCTGAGGCAGTTCTGCAGACAATGCTCTACAGTAAGGATGAGGAGGAGAGAAGAGTGGCAGTCAAAAAGATCTTGGATATGAGACTTATGAGAGGATCTGGGCATGATGAATCAGTTGGTGACGATTCCTTCAGGGTCAGGAAGACTCCTGAAGTCAATCTAGGTGCCAAGACCCTCACTGATCTCATAGATCTGGATAACATCCAGGCTGGCAGTGAGCCCCCTCTTACCTGCAGCCTCACCAATGTTCAAGTCAGAGCTTTCCTGGACAACCCCATGCATGTCCCTGCCTGGCCCTCGCACACCCAGAGTATAGAGCGTTGTGTACAGCAAGTGAGCGAGGCCAGCAGTCATGTGTACAGCCAGGAGAGGAGGGAAGGCTACATCCGAGCTCAGGTGGTCAGCAGGGAGGTGATGAGTAGAAACAGAAGCAAGAAAGACATGTTCTCTATGGTGTGCAGCAACACCGGGTCGTAGTAGTAAAACCGGTTTTTGTATTTGATGATTTTGTTTTCTAAAGGAATATTAAATTTAATAAATGTGTCAAGATCATTCGTTTCACTATTCTGGATCATTTTCATCCTAATAAATTAACCTGATACATTTACTTTACTTTAAATAAGCTATTTAGTGGTGTTGGTAAAAGGGTGGGAATACTGAATTTTCATAAAATTTCAAGTTAAAATTTACCTAGCAAAAAATGAAAACTTTTCAAATCTGAAGATATCACATGATTCTGCACATAGAACTACATCATTAATACCATGGGCCGATTTTTCAAACTCAATAAAAAAAAATTCGCCTCCGTATGACACACCCTAGTCATCATAGCAAGCCCAAAGTAGCCAAATCCATGGTATGGTAGCACAGGACGATGTAAAACATAAAGTATTCATTTATTAAAGTTTATTTATAGATACTGGATGTAAATTTTTGTTCATTACATTTGAAACATCAATCTTTGTTAATTAAATTTGAAACAAAAGAAAACTACGATACCGTTTTTTCATTAAAATATTACATCACAATTACATTTTACCTTAACTGTGACTGAATGAATATATGTATTCTCAGAAATAAATATGGAAATATAATATTTTTGCTGGAATGACGAACATATTACAGTGGAAAGTGGGTTAAAATCATGACGAAATCAATGACTTTCGCTTTCTTTCGTTATTCAAAAGATTTTACCGTAATCGCTTTTTGAATGGTTTTCAGTTAAAAAACTGTTGTACTCGTACTGTATTACAATAATATTCTATCCTATCATTAGCCTTATAATCCCACAACTGAAAACCATTTGAAAAGCGATTACGGTAACATCTTTTGAACGAAAGAAAGAGAAAGTTATTGCTTTCGTCACAATTTTATCCCACTTTCTACTGTAATACGTACATCATTTCAGCAAAAATATTACATTTCCATGTTCTCAGAAATAAATGGTAGTTTTGTTGAAACGTAATGTACAGTATTTAATATTAAAATGCAAAAATAGCTATACAGTAAGTCCCCAAGTTACGTACATAATGGGGACCAAAAGGTTGTACTTAACTCGAAATGTACTTAACTCGAAAATCCCCCAACCCTATAAGGTTATCTGGAAAATCCTGTGCTGTTTTCCAATCAGCACTCGCCGCCTCACCAGTCACTCGAACATTATGCAGCTTATTTCGCACCTTGAATCGGTTAAACCACCCATTGCTAGCATTGAATGTCACAGTATCATCAGGGTGATCTTTCTTTAGATCGTTGAAAAGACTTAGGGCTTTCTCCTGAATCATACTGAGACACCACAACAGGGGTCAAAACCTTACCAGGTACCGGCGCGCCACAGGACGGTCTGCACTCACACCTCACTCGACGTGAGTTCCGACCGGCAAAAGTAGCCGATGCGTTGTTCCGACCGGCAAAAGTCGCCGATGCGTTAATTTCATGTTTATGCATTTCTGTAGAGATGTTGTATTAAACATACTACAAATTGTACTATTGACTCAAACTTTTAATATCCTTGTGTTTTAACTGAATGTTTTCTCGAAGTCTACTTTTAAATTTACTCCATGGATAAAACGAAAAGATGAACGAAATAACCATCGCTGTGCGCGAGACCTGGAGTAAACAAACGTCCTGTACAGCGCCGTCCTCTCTGGGACCGGCGCGCCAGAGGACGGTAAGCTTTTGAACACTACTCCTCCCACTGGCTTCACCACTCTTACGCTTTACACCAGTCATTGCACACAGAGTAAAGTGTACAAAATAGGGCAGAAATTCACAGGAGAAGTACTGTATGCACAATGACCACACTTGTTGTTTTGGTGCGTCTAGCGTGTCGTCTGCATGGTCAGTGATAGTGGCGGCGCGGTGCGGCTGGCTCGCCCGCCAAATTTAAAAATTGCTCGCCCTTTTAAGACAATATTTTTGCAATTAAAGACTTCAGAAACGATGTACGTATCGGCCGTTTGTACGTAATTCGGATGTACGTAATTCGGGGACAATTAATACACCCGTAATGTACTGGCTGGCATCTCCACTCGTCCCTGCTCCCGCGTCCAAGGTCACCACTCCTCCCAAGTCGCTCCCTCCTCCGCCTCCTCACTGTCACTACTGCCGACAACAAACACAAATGTTTTGTGAATAACTGCACCTCCACTTCCTATGTACAGTACTGAACTGTACTGTGCTGTGCATTTTTACAAACAATAAACATGGCAAGAAAAGCTATTAAAAAAAAAGAGATAAAAATTTCACTTTACTGTACAGTACCAATCCTCGCCAACAGGACGGGAGTCATCTTGCTCATCGTCACTCAATTCCATAACGGGTGGTGAAGTGGGGGCGACGGTGGATTCAGCTGCTTCCTCACTGCCACCAGTGATTGATGGTGTTAATTCTCTCCTTCGGTGATCAAAGAACATGGTGATGGGGAGTTGTCGTCTCTTTCTTTCATTTCTTCCATGATGTTTTTGTATGGAGCAAAAACGTCATCCATCCCTTGCATGAATTTCAGGGCACGCACTATGGAGGGGTCCATACTATAGGCCAGGTTTTTCAGTGCCTCAATATTCCTGGTCATCTCCCCCAACTTCTCCAACGTTATTTCTTGATGCTCTTCCTCTTCCTCTTTCCCTTTCGCTTCCTCTTCCTTGCCTGAGTCTACTAACTCCTGTAGATCCTCCTGAGCCAGCTCAGTGTCGTGCTCTTCAATTAGCTCCCTAATCTCGTCCTCTGCCATGTCCTGGAAGCCTTCAGCAGCCACTTTTCTTGACAGTCCCATGGTCTTTTTGAATATTTTCATTAAAATCCATCAAAATCATTTTCCTCATCATCTTCTTAAGCACCAAACAGCTCCTCCCAGTCTTCTCCTTGAACAGGGTTAGAGAGTACATGTTTTTAGAATTGTTTTCAATTAAAAAAATGTTACAGCACATGTATATTTTACCTAAACTGTGCCTGAATGAATATATTCTCAGAAATAATTAGTAGTTTTGCTGAAACGCGATGTATTTCAATGTAAAATAGGATAAAATACATGACGAAAACAAAAGACTTTACCTAACCTTCGAATGTTCAAGAGATGTTACTCGTTTTTTTAATAGTTTTCGGTTAAAATACTGTTATATTACAATGATATTATATTCATACTGTGCTTGATATACTACATTCACGGAAATGTAATATTTTTGCTGAAATGACGTGCGTATTACAGTGGAAAGTGGGATAAAATCGTGACGAAAACAATGACTCACTTTTTTTCGTTCAAAAGATGTTACCGTAATCGCTTTTCGAATGGTTTTCAGTTAAAAAAACTGTTGCATCACAAGTGAATTAGGATAGAATATTATTGTAATACAACAGTTTTTTAGCTGAAAACCATTCGAAAAGCGATTACGGTAACATCTTTTGAACGAAAGAAAGCGAGTCATTGCTTTCGTCACTTTCCACTGTAATACGTACGTCATTTCAGCAAAATATTACATTTCCATATTCTCAGAAATAAATAGTAGTTTTGCTAAAACGTAATGCATTTCAATGTAAATTATGATAAACTACATGAAAACAAAAGACTTTACCTAACCTTCCGATGTTCAAGATATGTTACTCGTCTTTTTTTAGTAGTTTTCGGTTAAAATACTCTTATATTAGTGATACAGTATTCTATTCATACTGTGCTTGATATAATACATTCACGGAAATGTAATATTTTTGCAACTACAATGCTGATGTCAACACAAGCGTGGTTACAGCGAGACTGACTGAGTGAGGGAGAGCTATGCGTGTGTGTGTGTGAGGTTGCGGGAGCGGGCGGTGTCCCGTGTTCGGTACCGCGCGCGAGTTGAATGGCGCGCGAATTGAATGTACTTCAATTACTTCAATGTACAGAATATTCCTCCGGCAGGGCAATCCGTGTATGCTAAACCCGCGTTTGTTAAGGGCCGACTGTACAGGTAATAATAATTCATAGGCTCTAGGTTGTGTTTCTCACTTTTGATCTTTTTTTCATTCTTGTTGTATTTCATTACAGTAAAAGTCCAAAAATCCGGATGCCAGAAATCCGGACCACCTGAGAATCCGGACTTTTCGAAAACTAAATTTTTTTTTTTTTTTTTTTTTTTTAAGCTGGCTTTTGTGTGTGTGTGTGCGCATGCGTGAGCGCCACAGCTGCACAATGACAACAAGCGACCACGCGGTCGCCACTATAAAACGAGCAATCAAACTGTGACAACGTATGTAATTTTGAAACCTACTCGTTCCATTTACAGAGTACTGTACAAGCCCATAATAATGGCTCCTTAAGTAGATAAACTTCGTTGTGTGAAGAGAAAGAAGAACACATTGAAATTGAGTGACAAACTTGAAATAATTATGAAACTAGAACATGGTGTGAGCACTACTGTTCTAATGGAAACATATAACATTGGAAAGTCTACAATTTATGATATAAAAAAGGCAAAAAATAAAATTATAGAATTCACAGCTTTTTCCTTAAAACTGCTCGTTTTGATAAATGAAGCACGCTATATTTGCTAATGAATAAACTATCAAAATGTACCTGTTCATCTCTTCTTTATTCCTCCTTAAATTTGAATTTTAAAAGTACTGCCTGAGAATCCGGAAAATCCGAAAATCCGGATACCCAATCCCCAAACAGTCCGGATTTTTGGACTTCTACTGTGCTATTATTATTATTTTATTATTACAGTACAGTATTATTAATATTAATATTATTATTATTATTATTATTATTATTGTTATTTTATTTTATTTTTTGTGTATTTTTTATTTAAATTTTTATTTACAATGAATAATTATTATTATTATTATTATTATTATTATTATTATTATTATTATTATTATTATTATTATAATAATAATAATAATAATAATAATAATAATATTTTTGCCCCCCAGGCCCCGATGTGGGTCAGTGCCCTGTGCCTGGGTGGGCTAATACCCGTAAAAAAAAAAAAAAAAAAAATAATGCTCCACAATAAAAACTTTGTTTTCAGAGCTTTTCGGTTTTCGGAATTTTGGATAAAGGGTTGTCAACCTGGGTACTGTATTATGCAAAGTTGCTTTAGACTTTGGATTCAAACCATGTGAAAGTACCGGGTATGTTGGGGCCAGCTTATGTTAAATTCTTCATATTATTATTAATTTTTTTTTTAATTTATTTATTTTTATTTTTTTATTTTTTTTTTAATCCAGAAATTTTATCTATGTTCACATTGAAACTTGTTGGTATACAGTACACTTTATTCCCAGTACAGTATATCATTAGTAACTCTATTAGGGCAATTTACACTCCCCAGAAAGGAAGAGTATTTTGCATGTACAATACCCTACATCAAAAGTTTGTCATTTCATGTGCAGTACAGTACATTAATTATTGTAGAATTCTTGCTGAGCTTCATGATTTCTTGGTTGTGTCCATATCACTGAAAGTAATGTCTCTGTAAATACAGTAATCAGTTTAATCTCATTTGCTTTCATATATCTGTAGTTCAACAGTTGGAATTATGGTATGCACTTAGTAAAGTTTCTCACAATCTTATGTTAGAATATGGACTCTACAGGAGAGCAAAAAGTATTACATAGGATACTTAAGAATTAAATTTCTTAAAACACACAGGACATTAATCTTTTGACAGCACATAGATGTAAATGAAAACTTCAGAGTCTGCAGAACTATTTTACATCTCGCTCTTTTCTAGGTTTCCCCTAGTGCTATGTCCCCTTTACCTTATAGTTTTAGAAAACAAAGTTATTTCACTGCGTATCCATAGCCATATTCATATTTATGTCTATTTCAGTACCTATTATTTTACTAAGTTTATTCCAGTAAGGTCATGTATCATTTTCTTTACATCCTTTGCCTGATTAACTGTACAATTTGTTTGATGCTTAATGGCTTAAGCTTGGACTGTTTATGTGTAATCTCAATAGATCCAATATCACTTATTATGTAACATACAGTATAGTTATATTCTGTTCATCATATTTAAGTTGTTTGGAAACTGTTTTGAATTAGGCAAACTGTGAAATTTTTATTGCATTTGCAAATCATAAGTAATGTATTGTCTACTGAATTTACTCTCTCATTGTACTTACATTTTTATAATGACATTGCCTAAGTAAACCACTAGATACAGTACTTATTGAGGCATAACAGATGAGAGAAACAGAATTAAAGTGAAAGATGTTAAAAAAGATTTTCTCCGGGTATTATCTGAGAGGTAAAAATCTATAAGTGAAAGAAGTATTATTTCTTGTGCTTAAGAAAATAGTTAAACAAACTGTGGGTAGAATTGAACAAATGAACAAATTGTCAATTAAGGTGGGATTAGAAAACTGAGGGATTTAAAATGTAATGTCAGTAACACTGGAAGAGCCCCATCTTGGGTTAAACCATTATTTACTGTTACTTGAAATATTACTTATTATTGCATTTAATTGTTTAAAACTTTTTCACACTTGCATGCAGTGTTTCAGTTATATGACTATGAAATGTTTCTTGCCAGCAATACAGTATTCATGGAGTAATGAAGAGTTGTTATGCCTGAGCAGATATTATTTTCTTAAATGGGGCTGTTTTATTCAGTGTGTTTTGGACGAAGGAGCAACCTATCTGTGATTGAGGGTAAATCTGGACGTAAGGTATACCAGTTTTAGAAGCACATTTGGTTTACTTGTTGCTTTTATTATTTAAAGCATAGCTGAAAATAAATACAGTGCCTGAACTGCCTCCTATATAGATAACATGGCAGTGGCTTCATAGAATTTTGACACCGTAAACAAAATTAGATTTATTTTTCCAAGTTGGGCGAGGTCAAAAGGGCTTGATTGGGACAATGAAAGCCTTTTGCATGTAATCTTGTAGAGTTGAGATAGAGAATATGAATTTATATTTTGTTAATTCACAGCAATAATTTTGATTTAAATCTATCAGATCCGCTAACAGCCAGCTTGTCTAAGGATGACGACACAGTCTCTGTAGGCGAGGACCCAATTAACAACCTCAGCACAGGTTAGAATGCAGCTGTAATGTTAGAATATCTTATTTTATTTTTTAAGAAATACTCTTTAATTCCTTTTTTACTTCATAATCAAGACTGTGGTACATGCATGCCACTCCCAGTAGTGTGTTAATACCATAGTTTGTCTGTGGTAAAGGAGGAGTTAACTGTGTATGTTACGTAAATTGCTTCCGGATTTTGGTTTTAAGTTTGGAGAGCTACTTGTGATTTAATGAAGTTTATCATTATTGCAATAGTAACTGTTTATATCCTTTATATGTTGTACTGTATAGTACAGTACTGTATAGAGAAACCATATTTACTGATTGTTGTCACTTTTGTGCTTGTCAACCAACATCTGATGTGCCATTTCCAGATATACAGCAGAGTGGCCAGTGTTGATTCTGCTCCAACGCAGGAGTCATGATTCACCTCAAAGTATTTACTTTTCTCTGGGTGCTACTCATACATACTGTACACACGTGCTCAGTGCTGTCTACCACTTATCCCGTTTTTCCTCTCCTTGACTCCCAATTGAATTATCTAAAGTAATTTATTTCTGTCCTTCCAAATACTGTATGAACCTTTGGTATGCAGTTATAGTGTTCATCCATTCTCAAACTTGCATTACAAAAAAAACATATATCCTTGTACAGTACAGTTTTCCTCAATATAAACTGGGACTGCTATTCCTAGAAAATATCATTTACAGAGAAACTCCTTAAGATGAATCCAGGTTTAAATGGAAAAGACTGGTTCCTAGAATGCATATTGCATGTGGGTATTAAAGGTGACAATAAAAATGTACCCTTTTTCTTAGAAAAGATTTTAAGTTTACCTTAGCAACTGATAGGTGCCCTTAACCCGATAACTGTGACATACATTCTCGAATGATAGCGGAGGAGTGCGACATATATTCTGGAATTCAGAGCATTTTGAATGCAGTGCACAAAAAATTTCATATCTTGCAGTGTCAAGTAAAGGATGTTAACACTCGCCAGTTTCTTGAGCCCCCCCATAACAGCACCTTTTGCATTATATAAATACAGGGTATTCACCCAAATGTATAACACTAAGTTATTCAACAATGAACTCAGTAGTTGTTCACGTTATACACACTGAGTTTGTAACTCTCTCAGAAGTCGAGCGAGGTCACCTGACTAATCAAAACACCCACTTGATGCTCCCTCCTGCTCACAGGGGAGAGCAGACTCTTACCACTATCTAAGAGGTGATAACCTAACTTAAGTGTTCCCATACAAGTGTACTCAAAACACTCCCCCTGGAGAGAATTCACAATACATTCTCTCCTAAACTCAGGACTGTGTATATAGATGCTTCAACAATAAAGAAAAGCCCGGAAGAAGTGTTTACATCAGCCCTGCCACTTTAAGAGTTCCAGAACTTATTTAAAACAATTGTGTGTGATACCCAAAAACAGCAACCCCCCCGCCTCGAGATGACCGTTTTCTCTATCCCCTGTTTCAGAAACCATGAAATCTCATGTTGATAAGCTTCACCTATAGTTAATTTTAGTGAAATTGTCAAATAAGTTGAGTGTTGGGATGAGCAATAGAGGTTAAAATCCTTTTTCCGCCTTACGAGAAACTAAGTACACTAATGGACTCCTATTTGGTTTCCACATTCTTATATACACTGTACTGTACCGTCTTTTAATCCACAAAAGTTAAAATGATCTGCGAGGAATATCGATATACTGTACAATTTTTTTTTGCACACTTGGGGGTTGATCGGTGAGTCACTCTACCGCAGTTATTGGGTTAAAGATCTCGGGCACCTGTTCATGTAAGTTAATGAGAAAGAAGACATTTAGTTTAAACATCTTATGTCTTTACTATGGTTCAGTTATATGAACTGTACTGTACACTTAAAATATTTCAAAGGATTTTTTTTTTTTGCCATATCTTCATATTTTTGTGGAGCTGCTCATAAAATAGAAAAATTATATCCCTTGAAATATAGT
Source organism: Homarus gammarus (assembly GCA_958450375.1). NCBI lineage: Eukaryota > Metazoa > Arthropoda > Malacostraca > Decapoda > Nephropidae > Homarus > Homarus gammarus. The sequence continues at coordinate 1,997,867 of CAUDMG010000281.1, forward strand.
GAAATTATAGTATGAATTACTTAGGTTAACCCTGTATGTATCACAGAAAATGAATCCCACACCCATCTGGCAAAAGGTTTTAAGAAAATTAAACAATGGAACTCTATGTTAATTTGTACCTAGGGAGATAGAAAACAAACAAACAACACTTTACACCATTTTTGTTGAAAAAAAAATATATGTACAGTGAACCCTCGAAGATTTGGAATCTTTAAATCTGGATTTTTTAAGATTCAGACTAAAAATTTGGAGGTTCTGGGCAAAGAAGCATTCCCAAAACAGGGTGAAGGTGGTTTTAGGCTTTAAGTTTTTATCTTATAAAATGTCACAGACTAAAATTAGCAGAATGTAACTTGCATTGATGGAATCCTTGCAAGATAGTGAATAATTTGAGCATAAACATCACATAGTTTGCACAAGAGATAAAATTTTTAGTCCTTTACTGTACTTAGTACATTTGAGTACAAAGTGTGTACAGTAATATGTTGCTCCAAATTATGGCTTTTTCACAGGGAAAAGTTTGTATAACTAACCCCAGTGGTCCGAATAATATGTACTGTATTTTTGGTGTTTTTTATACAGGATGATTCAGCAAAGAGTACAGTAAATTGGAGGATGAAATCCTTGGATAATTCTAAACCACAGTGTGTCTATGGTAAAATGTCAGATTCTGCATAGTTTCTATGTTACAATACATTTAAGATGTTGTATTAATGAGAGTGAATTTGAAGTGAAAGCCCAGTAGGTTTTTGTAATATTTTATTCACAGATCTCTACAGTGTGACCCCTCTTTGTTACAACCTAATGGAAATGTTCAAAATTGCCCCCTTCTGCCTACCATTGATTGTCTGATGCGTTCCAGAATGCCTGGATTATGTTTAATTTGCTCGCACCTGTCACGAACATGTGGGCGTATGCAGAATCTGACATTTTACCATAGAGACATTGTGGTTTAGAATTACTTATCGCTTTTATATACTGTACAGTCTCTCCTCGACTTACGACAGGGTTCCGTCCCGACGACCAGGTCGTAAGTCGAAAAGGCGAAAATAATACATAAAAATTATAAAATGAAATACAGTACAGTACAGTAAAAGTACAGTCATGCGCCGGTTAATGTCCTAGATACGTTCTTGGAAACGTGATGTTTACCGAAATGGACGTTGTCCGAAATTACATAAACCTATTGGATTTATTCTAATGGGGGTTTCAGGCCCCCAACCCCAAGTTTCCCATTTTACAACCATTTAGACCACTAAATATATATATATACTGTATAATGTTATGGTAAATATCATAAACACACACAGGCATGGCTAGGTTTATTACAAAGTGATGAAAAGGATAATGTAAAGTGGGTAGTCCACAAAACATGTAGCTATGTCTCTCTTTATTTGAGTGCCCCGTCAAAGAAGTCCGTTTTCTCTCACTTCAGGACGCCTGAGTCGTCCGTTTTCTCTTAATCTTAGAGTGCAGTACACCAGACACTTATTTATTTCTTAGTAATGACAGAATTTGAAATTGCAACTGGGTTGCAATTGTTGAGGCAACTTAGATATGTCTGATTACAGTTGGAATATTCAAGATCCATTATGAGTGATGTTTAAAGCTTCAACTGTCTTTATGGTTGGTAAAACTTGTCAAGTCTGTCAGTCTGAGTGGCATGTGTGAGGCCTTGTGTTTGTACAACCACTAAATATATGAATATATAATGTTATGGTAATTATCAGAAACACACATAGGCATGACTAGGTTTATTACAAAGTGATGAAAAATGTACCATCAATACTGTACAGTGGGCAGTCCACAAAACATGTAGCTATGTCTCTTTATTTGAGTGCCCCGTCATAGGAGTTCGTTTTCTCTCACTTCAGGACTCGAGTCACCGTCCGTTTTCTCTCAATATTAGAGTGCAGTACACCAGATACTTCTTTATTTTGTAGTAATGACACAGAATTTGAAATTGCAACTGGAGTTGCAATTGTTGAGGCAACTAGATACGTCTGATTACAGCAAATGTGTTATTGTCAATTTGTGGGTGAAAGATTTTATCCTCAATAGATGTAGGTTAACATTACACTTGGAGGCAAATGTTTCAAAAAAGCCTAATCAAGGAAGCATACTCCTTTAACACATAATATCTGACCAGTATGGGGAGGATCATCGTGTCTCCGTCAGGGGGTCGTGGAGTGGTGGTCCAGCAAGCGTCACGGATTTTTTTGGGGGGGGAGGGGGGGGGGGGCGGCGGCGGCGGCCACGGACGTATATGCGATCGGACGTTGTTCGGTCGGACGTTAACCGGCGCATGATTGTAATCAATAATGAAAAATTTATAAAGTGTTTCTGTGCACTTACCTTTAATGTATTCAGCTGAATGCACACAGGGCCTCAATAATTTTTTAATTAAGCATGTAGACTACATTAATTGGATGAAGCAGAGGAGGAAACAGGGCCGTCGTATGTCCGGGCTGTTGTAAGTCGAATATGTCGTAAGTCGAGGATACACCGTATTTTGTACATTCGCCGGAAGATTCGGACATTCATCTTGTGCGGACAGGTGGTCCCCCCTTTTAGTCCGGATCTTCTAGGGTTCAGTGTGTGTGTGTGCATTTTTTAAGAATAATTAATGGTTTATTGAAAGGCTGAAAATATACAGTAACATAATTGGGGAATGGGTCTCTTGATTTACAAATAATATACAAGTAACATAAGTGATACAAATATGATATATAATAACTAGATGTGAGAAGCTCAAACTACAGGGCATTTCAACATAGTGACAGTGCAAAAAGTAAGATTGGCTGGGAGTGAATACACTGGTTGATTACAAGTTATTGATAATTTTACAATGGTTGGGACTGGGCTGTTCTTATATCGATCTGTACATGCTCGTATGGGCTGGAAGCGGTTGTGGTGTCGAACAGCAATTCTCTGACGAGGGATCTCAGGTGGTAGTAGGAGCCGGTGTCGAGGATGGTGCAGAAGCTTCTCACCAAATTTGCAGAAGAGGGCGTGGTGATGATCAGTGAGAGCCTAGAGGATCAGTGTGTTGAGCGCTTCTTGATATGTGGAGTAGGAAGGGGAGAGAATAATCTTGCATGCCCTCTTTTGCACTTTTTCTAGGTGTTTACATTGTGTGGCATTTAGGGAGGAAGACCAGGTAGGGGAGGCATAGGTGAGCTTGGGAAGTATGAATGTTGAGTGAACACTGAGGAGCTCGGGGGCAGGAACTCCGAAGGACTTGAGTCGGAAGAGGAGGCGGAGATAGAAACTGGAGGAGTTGACAACTTCACTGACGTGTGGTTTCCAATTTAGTTTGTTGTCTATGGTGACGCCGAGGAGCTTATTGGAATCTACAACCTGGAGTGTGTTGGGACCTAAAGTAATGGAAGGGGGTGGGATAACGTCGGAAGAGAGGTTGATGTGCATAACCATGGTCTTGGTATGGTTGATGGTGACGTGGTTGTTGGTGGCCCAGTTTTGGAGACTGTTCAATAAATCCTGAAGGGCGATATAGTTGGGAGAAGAATTGTTGTCACTGATCCCAATGGTGGAGTTGACATATTTCCAGCGAGCAGGAGTTTCTCTTAGGGCATCATTGATAAGCATAAGGAAGCACAGTGGTCCCATCTTGGTGCGTGTGTGTGTGTGTAACGGTAAATTGAAAAAGTTCTGCAGCCCGAAGGCTTAAAATTACATTGGACATAAATGCCTAATTAAATACATTAGTGGTTTAACAAAAGCCTTCATTAGAGAAAGGTAAAGGAACATACAGTGAACATTCTGATTAATGTTTACAGTGGAGGTCACGTAGATCATGTATGCTGAGGTGTTGAACAGCAGACACGTAGTGTAGTAACTCCTTCACAGATGGTATTGTGAGGGGCATCACGTGGTGTAGTAATTCCCTCACAGATGGTGCTATGAGGGGCTTGACGTGGTGTAGTAATTCCCTCACAGATGGTGTTATGAGGGACCTGATACAGTGTACTAATTCCCTCACAGATGGTGTTATGAGGGGCATCACGTGGTGTAGTAATTCCCTCACAGATGGTGCTATGAGGGGCTTGATGTGGTGTAGTAATTCCCTCACAGATGGTGTTATGAGGGACCTGATGCAGTGTACTAATTCCCTCACAGATGGTGTTATGAGGGGCATCACATGGTGTAGTAATTCCCTCACAGATGGTGCTATGAGGGGCTTGACGTAGTGTAGTAATTCCCTCACAGATGGTGTTATGAGGGACCTCACGTGGTGTAGTAATTCCCTAATAATAATAATAATTATGCAATAATAATAATGATAATAATAATAATAATAATAATAATAATAATAATAATAATAATAATAATAAAGACCCACAAAGAAAAAAAAAGACCAAGGGTGAGAAACAATATATGCATGTTGTGTTGTCAATGTTAAGAGAAACAATTGAGACCCTGCAATTGTATGTAAATGAGGCAGAAAGTCAGATCAGCAACCTGGGACATGGTTGCAATTTTTGTGATGCCCTTTGGCAGCAGGGTCTACCATTAGACAACAAACTATGCTTCCAATATCTTCCCAGGCGGTAGTACAGTCGACCCTCGTTAAAATGGACTAATAGGGGGGAAGGGTGTCCGTTTTAGCCGATTGTCCCAATTAACCGATTTAGGGGTTAATATTGCATTATACAGCTATGTGTATGTTTATTTGAGTGCCCCGTCATAAGAGTCCGTTTTCTCTCACTTCAGCACTCCTGAGTCATCCGTTTTCTCTTAATCTTAGAGTGCACCAGGGACTTTATTTCTTAGTAGTGACACAGAATTTGAAATTGCAACTGGGACAATCCTAGAACCAGAAATTTGATATGGACAGTTCAGATTTCGTCCGATTTATCCGAAATCCGGATTAAAGGAGTCCGAATTAACGAGGGTCAACTGTACCTCCCTTTTTGGTAGCTGCCTACTACCTACCCCTATCGCTCGTATATCCATCCAACCTATATTTGAAGCTATCCAGTGTATTCGAGTTAATGATGATGTTTGGTAACTTGTTCCACTCATCCACAACTATATTTCCAAACCAATGTTTACCTATCTCGCACCTAAATCTAAACTTGTCTAATTTAAAAACATTGCTACGAGTTCGCTCCTGGTTGGATAGTTTGAGTATGTACCGTTGTTACATCACCTTTGTTTAACTCTGACTTCCATTTGTACACCTCAATTATATCGCCCCTCACTCTTCGTCTCTCGAGGGAGTGCAAATTAAGATGCTTTAACCTGTCTCTGTTATCAAGGTTCCTAATGCCTGGGATTAGTCTTGTCATTCTCTTTTGAATTCTTTCTAAGGATTCTATATCCATTCTGTAGTACAGTGACCAGAACTGAACCGCATAATCTAAGTGAGGTCTCACAAGCGCAAGATATTAGTTTTAGGATAACCTCACTAGTCTTGTAACCAACACTCCTTTGTATGAACCCAGGTACTTTGTTAGCCTTGTTTTGAGCAAATACACATTGTTGTCTTGGCTTAAGATTCCTACTTATCATTACTCCTAAGTCTTTCTCACAGTCGGAGTTCTATATAACAACATTGTTTATCTGATATCTGGTTTCTCTGTTTACATCTCCTAGATTTAGTACTTTACATTTGTCCAATTTAAATTTCATGTCATTTTTCAGACCATGCAAAAAATTTGTTTTGATCTTCCTGTAGTTTTGCGGAGTACTCCTCAGATTTAATTACTCGCCCTATTTTAGTGTCGTTAGCAAATTTACTTACGTTGCTGTCTACACCTATATCTATGTTGTTTATGTATATAATAAATGGTAGTGATCCAAGTACTCAGCCTTGGGGTACTCCACTAGTGACGTTACCCCAATCGGATTTAGTACCGTTAATGCTTACTCGCTGTTTCCTGTTTTGTAACCATGCCATAATCCATTTCAGAATATCTTCTCCAATTCCATGAGCCTCTACTTTTCGTATTAGTCTTTCGTGGGGGAATCTGTCGAAGGCTTTGTTAAAGTCGCGATATACCACATCATAATCGTGTCCGTCGTCCACTGATTTGAAAACAGTTGAAAAGAATGTTAATAGATTAGTTAGACATGAATGCCCACTTGTGAAGCCATGTTGGGAGTCAACTTGTGCTACTCCAGGTGGTTTTGAATAGAGCTTGAAATTATTGCTTCCAGCAATTTGCTTACAATTGATGTTAAACTGATTGGATGGTAGTTAGAGGATAGTGATCTATCTCACTTCTTGAAAATCAGTATCACATTTGCTATCCTCAAGGATTCTGGTACTACACCTGAAATGTAATTGACATAGATACATGAGTAGATAGAGAATATGGATTGAACTTTGTATAGATGATTTATATTTTACTTCCAAAGAAAAAATTTAACTAACATCATGAACTCTTACAACACTGTACACTGTAAAATAATTTTTTTATATGTACCCTACAGATTTTATGTACTGTCTCTTTTCAGTACCTACACTGTATGTGTATTTATGAAGCATTAGTCATTCTTGAAAACTCTCTTGGAACTGGTGCAGGGTGGTTGAAATTAAGAGCAACACAACTTCCCCCTTCATATCCTATCACTTGTTCGATCTAACTGCTGTAACAAGTGTGTTCTGTAATGGTGTTCCCTCGTACAACATAAGCATCATGACTATATTCACCATTGAGTTTTCATTTTTTATATGCTAGCACCACATGCCCTAATAATGTGACTCCTCTTTTATGTTGTACTTGTGTGATGGAATGTGTTTGTTACTATATCACTCTGAGATCATGAGTTTCTTTTCTTCTTTGTTTCTATGCAAGTTATTTTAATATGCATTGACAGTTGCTAATGAATTGCCTTATTTTCTCACTTTTTATGATATTAAGCTTAGAGAGTTTTAGGTACCGGGTAATTACTGTAAGTAAACCATTATGTGTTGCTCAAAGTAATGAATATTTTTGTAGTGTGCATTGTATTTGCTACTTGATCATAAATTATTATGGAAAATGCTGAAGTCTTAGAATCTGTCCTTCAAGTGAATATGTATTTTACAGGCTCTGACAGTGACAGGTTAAGCATGCACCATGAAGATCACTTTAGTGCTGCTCAGCCAGCCAGGACCCTTGGTGGGGGTCTGCCTTATTGTTCTGAATGGGCTGAAATCTGCAAGTGTGCAGGAACAGAATTGATACAGAACCTAGGAAGAGCCGGGGAAATGCGGGCGAGCAGATTTCGCTCCGTGTGTTGGTTGATATATTTAAAAATACTGCCTGATGATCATACACAGGTAAAGTATAGGACTTTTGGATCTTAATATTTTTTTCTGCTGAATCTGATCTAGATTGAATGAAAGAAAAGTACTCTATTATAGTCCTGTCTTGTGTGAGTGTATTGTATGCATTATATATGTACAGTATGTATATTATCATCATTAACTCGAATACGCTGAATTGCTTCAAACATAGGTTGGATGCTCATATGAGCAATAGGGGTTGGGTGTAAACGGGACTGCCCAGTATGGGCCAATAGGCCCGCTGCAGTTTCCTCCGTTCTTATGTTATGTGTGTGTGTTTGTATACATTTATGTATGTTTTATGATCTGTAAGTTTATGCTCTCTTAAATGTGATTGGGTGTTTGTGTACATTTGTTAAAAGGTTTTCTTCCATTTATGCTTTAAGAATCATCATACTGTATTTGTTTATGCAAATATTTACTCAAAAGTCTTTTATATTAAATGCTGATTATTTATATGTACAGTAACTTCGACCTGTTTATTGGTTATACATCATATTCAGTGTTTATTAGGAAAAAAGTGAAGAAAAGACATGTTTTATGATATTCAAATTATAAGTTTTCTGTCAGGTTTAAAGAGTCCATGAATTCAGAGACATACAATAACTTGGAATGAGAGTAAATACAGTACAGTATGAGGTTTTGTCAGTGTTCTTGTGCTTTATTTCAGTGGTTAAAGGTGATTCGGGAGGAACGTGAGAAATATGAAACCATAAGATTACATCTCATGGTGACACCTGGGCTAGGTGATGAATCTCTTGATCCTTTGTTAAACAATCCTCTCTCACAGCATGAACAGGTGAGTTATAACTTTATTGAGTACGGGAACTAAACACTTTTCTCGTTACATTCATTTCCTTGTGGTTTGAAATCTTGCAATATCATTTTAAACAGATGATTATTGGTTTACAGGTATTTTGAAAATCTATCGAGTTTGTTTGGCATGAATATATTATTTGTAAAATGACTTTCATATTTTATAATGAAGCATAATTTATTAATGGGCAACTATGTAGAATATGGATAATTTCTAAATACAGCACAACAGTTCCCATATCTGTGGATTTTCAGTCTGTGATTTATTGAATTGTTATGCAAAGTATATTCATGCCTTAACTTACACAGTGGTTAGGTTCTTGAGAACACCATGCAAATAGAAACCATGAACAAAGGTCCTATGTGAAATGGGGTTAGGTACCAGGCTCACAAAATTACCTACCTCATTCATCTAGTAAGGTGCTTACAAAAAAAAAATAAATGCATTTATAATTTTAAGGATACAGGGCTGTATTATATAAGAACACACTGGTTAATGAATAGGTTAGGGACTGAAGAACCAGTTCATAAGATGGTTGTTCAAAATCCAAAAGCTAATTCCCTTTAGGAAATATGTAATTACAGTTGGGTCTTCATTTACGCGGTCAATTGAATCCGTGGAGTACCGCGTAAAGCGAGAAACGCATAAATGAAATAACAGAACATATGGGATTAATTGAAATAGAGACTGGGCCGACCCCCAAACTCCACTTTTTCCCGACACAATACGTACATTGTAGTAAAAATAACATATTAATTTTATGATGGTATGCACACATAATTAATAATTAAGAGAAATATCAATAATATTAGGTTTTTTAACACTTACGTTAGTAGAAAAGCTGGGCCAGCAAACGTGGATGGCGGCTGGTTCCGAGGCAGAGGGCAGATTAGTTGCCCTCCGGTGAATCACTTTCACTTTCACTACTCGCAGAGGTTTGCAGGGCCTCCCAGACAAACCCCTCAAAGTCCATATCCTCACTGTCAATATCACTATCACTGACTTGGGCTGGCTGTGGTTGTGGTGGGTTGCGGGTGAGGAAGTCCTCAATACTACGTTGACAACTAGCATTGATGTTGTCGAGATAGATCTGGATACACGGCTCCATAAATTTCGTCAGGTGGTTTCTAGACGCTTCATACCGATGCTTCTCTGGGACGTTGGCAAGGATGAGCTTAAGTTTCTCCCCCAACTCGATGATTTCCTTCACATCATCATGGCTTAGTCAAGGTAATTCAATGTTTTTCTCTGGTGGTGGGGGTCCCACGGCTGCCATTGTGAGTTGTGAGGGGAATAGCGGGCACAAGAGAGAACTGTATACGCGGACTGAGAACAATGAGACAGGCCCTGCTAGGTCAGCGACTTCTTCCCTCCCATGGCAGGGCACATCATATTACATTAAACCAATCACAGCTAGCGGGGGAGGGAGGTAAGGATGCGTGGCCCACTCACAGTCCGATACGTCATATGACGTCACCGATAACGCAACAGCGACATACTGCGCAACCTTACTCACGCCGCTTACCCTTGCTTTGGTCAAACATGGCGGGAGGTTTGAATCCAAAATGGCGCGGTGCGGCTGGACCGCCAGCTGCTCTCCGCGTAAATGACCAAATTTACCGCGTAATTAAAGCATTTCAATTCCGGCAAGGCACCGCGTAAATGACCAAACGCGTAAACCAAAACCACTTAAATCCAGACTCAACTGTACAGGTATCCCTCGTTTAACTATTGTTCACTTAGCAATTAAATTTTTTTAACACCCTTTCTCGTCAATTTTTGGTCTAGCGATCTTCGACTCGCTGGGAAAAATTCGGGAGGGAAGTCGGAAAAACTGGGGATTCTGTGCTCCAAATGTGCATCATTACAATACTGTAATGTCTTAAAAATAAAGAAAATAATGTACTATATACTGTACAGTATACAATACAGGTAGTCGTCGACGTACGACCTATGCGACTTACGTCTGTTCGACTTTACGACCGGCGGTACGACAGTTTTGGCCCCAGCCTCCTGGCGCTGCTGGGAGCTGGAGCCGCGCGCATCCCCGCGCTCAATTACAAACACGCCCGCTGGTACAGCACACTTCCCTCCGTGTCTGTTTGCCTTGTGCCTGTCCTTTGTCTTGGAAATTTTTCTTGAACCACCCCCCCCCAAGATGTCTACCAAGAGGACGTTCACCACTAAGGGATTATCAGAAGGTTTATCTCTACTGAATAAACTTCTTGCCCATTTTGAAGGAATGGACCCAAACATCGAACGATTTGCAAGGATTGAGCGGATGGCACGCAATTCGTTTCGTCCGTATCAAGAAATTTACGAGGAGAAGAAACGAACAATTCAGACAAAGCTCACCATGTTCATGAAAAAAACAACTCCTCCGGCTACCCCAAACGCTGCCCCAGCTGACGACATCGACGATCCACAGCCAAGCACCAGCGGCCAATAAGATGTTTTTTGTATGTTTGTATGTGTTTGTATGTTTTGCAACTAAAATGTTTTATATGTTTTGCACCTGTATTTTTTTTTTTTGTATGTTGTGTAAATAATAAACCAATTGTATTGTAGTATGCAGTGATTGACTTAAACCTGATGACCGTAACAATAATGAACAAAGAAAATGTTGATAAAATATGACTTAAAGATGATTATATTATCATTACACATTATAATATACGTAAGGTAATTATAACATATGCCGACTTACGACCAGATCAACTTACGACCGGGCGGCCGTAACCAATCTAGGTCGTAAGTCGACGACTACCTGTACAGTGTTTTATAGTACAGTACAGTATTTTATAGTTTCATAGTATACTGTACTATAAAACTATAAAATAATAAAAATGAAGAGCATGGGTGTGTGTGGGTGTAGGAAGTGAAGATATGTATTGAGGCAGTGAGCTGTAACTGTGGCCAGCCGCACTCTCCCTGCCCCTATGTAACGTCTTGGCATACAGGCAGCAGCCACACACGGCTCATGAGTCAGCTTGGTGACTGCCTGGATGAACTGTGTCATGTGTAAACTGTACCAGTAAATGTGAGGAATGAATAAAAACAATAATAATAAATGTAAAATAAAAGAAAAAATACTGCTTTGCCATTTGGCAATCATTTCACGGAACGAGACAGAGAACAGGTGAGATATCCACCACACTGCTCCCCCTCCTCTCCCTTACCAGTGATAGAAGCTGGTAAGCAGCGAAAGGAGATCGTAACACTATCAGTGAATTATATTTGCTTCCTTCAAAAGTAGAAATGTTGGGCTTGATTGGATGGATGGAGGTGGATGTTGGAAGAGGAGGATTAGTCAGAGGAAGAAAGAGAGGTAGGACTAGGTGGATTGTCTATTGCCATCTCATCATCATCTCTTCGAGGTGGTGGCCTTACACCAGAAGGACCTTGCTTTGGATCTCATGGCTACAAAAAATTCCACCAATGTCACCAAATGTACCACAAAGCAAAGAAATACCTTGGAGCACTTTCAAAACAAGGCTTGGGGATGCGGGCAACTGTTAATGTGCGTGTATGTGGCACGGGCAAAAATGATGAATATTGAGAGAATGGGAGGCAGGCGGGAGTTTTAAATGCTTATGCTCACAACCGATGGATTTCATCCGTGGAATCCTCTTAAGATCAAGGAATTTTTACGTATACAGTACAGTAGTTCTACAATTATTTAGATTGTAACTGCGGATCCACAAATAATGAATACTCAGATAGCGAGGAACCCCTGTACCTGTATGGGGCTAGGTTTTGAACCACCAGAATAAACCCTGATATTGCAAATATTTTACTTACAGTATCATTACAGTATATGAAGATAACTGTTTAGGGATAGTTAAATTTAATAATTTTTAAGCATCTGGATATAGAACATTGCTATTTTGTTTTTTACCTGTAATTGTAAATGTTAATATTTACTGGCAATTACCATATATGTGCTGTACTGGCATATCACAGAATTATTTGTCCTTTCCTACTCTACTGATATTTGTTTCCGTTATAATGAGAGTAAATATTGTTGGTAACTTGAGGGAGCATTTATATACTGTACTGTATCGTGAAATTAAGGGTTATAATCACTTGACCATATACAAAAAATTATATAAAATGAGGGCCAAATGTATGCATATAATCTGTGCCTTCTGCTGTGTGAAACCATGAAATACACTGAAAAATACTCGGCCAACTCCATCCTACAGATAATAACAAGCAGTAATATCCCCGTTAGCCGGAACAATTGGTGGAAAGCACTTCAGGTAATGAGAGATGGTAAAATTATCATTTTGGTCATCCACCTATTTGGAAATAGGTCAGAACTATTCAAAACACACTAAAAACCACCAGAAAAACATAATTTCAACCGAACCTAAACCTCTCAGATGGTGGTAACTTAAAATCCTAAAATTCGCTGGATGACCAAAGCGATAATAATACCCCGAGAGATTTTCTGGTAACGAGACGACTCGCAAAACCAGAAAAAATCCCCCATCCCTGGAATTTTTAGGGTTGCTGGGAAAAGTTTTGGAATTTTCTGGAAATTGCGCATTGTTTCATCCTTGGAATTTCCTCTCAGAACACCCCCCCCCCCCCCCAAGTCAGAATTTTCCAGAATTGCACATTATTTCATCCTTGGAATTTTCTCCTAGGCCAGGAAAATATTTTGGAGAGAATTTCTGGAATTTTTCTCAGAATACTGTATTCCAGAAAATGCGCCTGATTTTCAACCTTGGAAAATCTTTCCCAAACTCAGAATTGAGAGAAATTTTCTGGAAAAAATTCCAAGGATATTTCAATTTCGACTGTTGGAGAGTTCAGGCTAAGAGGGATACCGGCTAACAGAGATATTGTTATAGAATATTTTAAGAGGCAAACATCCTTAACCGATACCTCTAGTGCTTGGCTGTGAGTCTAAATTTCATAACCAGTCAGTCAATCTAAACTGTTAAATATTAAAAATGTTACCAGTAATTTATATCTAGTAACTTAAGACTGAAGACGAAAAGTTCACATAAAAACGTGAATTACTCCAGTTAACCTTGTGCTTTGTGTTGGCTTCACTATAGTACAGTATAAAGAGCATAGCTATCACTTATGGGTGTTTGTGTTGCACAAGCTCAGTGATTTTAGTTTTTACTCTAAAGTTTGGTTTAGTGGCTGCTCAAATGCCCCTATAATTTTTACCTAAGTTCTGCACATTGCTCTGATGATGACAGGCATTCCATATTCAATCTTGATCTAACATTGAATTATCATGAATCATGATGTCTACTGAGCTAAGGCCTCACTCACCTGGTACAGTAATGTTCTATATTGTGATGCTAGATATAAAATCAAATCATGTACATGTCTATACTTTTCATGTACAGTAATCCCCTAGGTTACAGAAGGGATGCATCTTTGAAAAGTTGACCGTAATGTGAACCTCTTTTTCTCATTGACTTTCATTATATACAGTAATTGGAGATGCATTCCTAAAGAAACTTTTTTGGCAAAATGGAGTAATACAAGCACACATCTTATGATTGAAAATAAAGATTTTTAAACATACCTGTACGGTATACATTGATTATTATATGATACACAAAACACTTGAATTTAACTCACCACAAATGATGTTGAATGTTGCATGAGGTGAGGTGGTGCAGTGGGAGTTATTGTGAGACTTATCAAGCTCTAATGTTTTTTAAATCTGGCTACATTTTTCTCCCACTTCAAACTCCATAAAACATTGTTTTATATCCAACATAATTAATTTATGGGCTCTTTTAGCACTATTGATTTCATTTGCACTTGATGGCCTCTTTCCACTCGCCTTGTATAAGGGTAATACATTGGACAGTCTTGAATAATAAACGTAAATAAGTGTTAAATCCAAGAGCTGGGGTTGAGAGATCAAGTGTACAGGCTGGGAGATATTAACAAATTGAGTCCAGCATCATGGGTGTGCTGCATAGCCATGCTTGATGGTACCAAACACCAAGAAAGCCACACCAAATAAATTATAAAGTCAGTGAATTTATTTATTTATTTTTTTTGTATACAGTATATCAATTTTTGTGTTGAAAATTGATCCCATTTCTGTAAGGTAAAATTTAAGGGCCGCATCCTGAGTTTAGTGATCATAATTTACAAATGCCGTATTGGTGAATTTCCGCAATCTGAGTTTCCATGATGTGGGGGATACCTACAGAAGGTATGGTAAGTTACATTAAATTAGAAGGTAAACACTAAGGTTTATAGTTCACTGTAAGGTTGAACATTTCATAGTCTGAACAGTCTTGCATTTAATTGACCAGTAGTGGCATACCTAGCCCATGACAGCATGATATAACACCAGGGAATAACCAGTCAAATGAACTTACCATGTATGTAAATACTTTTCTGTACATATTACTAGATGTACTAAAGTTACTTTTACTTGCTAAAGTGTTCTTATAACACTTTCTTTTACCTTACAGAGTCCCTGGAATCAATATTTTGAAGACTCGGAGTTAAAGAAACTCATCAGGCAAGA
>CAUDMG010000281.1:2017500-2020000 GCA_958450375.1 Homarus gammarus
GGCACTCAACAAAATTATATGTCACTGAGGAATGGAGATAAAATATGAAATTAAATACTCTACAATGAATAGGCCTTAAGGGCACTCAACACAATTATAGCACCCCAACAGATGCACACTTCCTAACCTAACCTAACCACTACTCTGGGGAACAAGGTTATACCTGAGATCAGAATTATGAAGAACAATCAGAGGCATTAAAAGAATCAAATCACAGTATCACTCTGGTTCCACTTGATGGCACAAACATTCAAAACAATATTATCAAAATTATCTAGAAACTATTAAACTACACCCGTAATAAGGGAAGGAAAATGTTCCTCCAGGTATCTCCTAGAGGCCTAGACTCACGGTTTCAGTGTGTGACCATTAGTCTACTCAGATAGCCTCAGTGTACTCCCAGTGCGTCCATAAAGCGGACGGGAGTGAGCCAATCAGACCTTGTACAGTTGAGAGAAGCTTTAGCGTCCCGTTAGCAAGAGGGTTTCGCTAGCAGCTCGGGACACGTGGTGATGTGCCCGGAGTGGTAAGAACTGATCACCCACTGCTGGTCCCGGGTCGTTTAGTTGTCGGGAGCACTCGTTCACTCAAGAGATCCTTTGCTACCCCGCTAAACAGTGGCAGGCCTACTTTGCTCGGTCCAATGGCGACAATCGCCACCCTCAGTCTCAAACGGCAGTCAATCTCTCGCAGTCAACTCCGGGTCAACTCCAGTCAAGTGGGTTCTCACGGAAACCCTGAAATGAACTCACTGTTAGCTCTAGTTTACTTTATCACTGCCCTATCTAACCCTGTCTGAGATCGAATGAGACTTACTTGTTACTCTGCAATAATGCAACACAGGTGACTAGGCCACGTGACTATTCCTGGGACAAGCGCGCAGAGACGTCTTGTCTCTGTGAATGCTCTCCGGGACTGGGGGAGAGGCCTCGTCGCATTCTCTCAAGGCGTGAGCTTAGGCCTACGTGACTTATTTTCCGCCTAACTAATAACTCCTTGGGACACCCGTAACATCATTCAGACTGCTAAACGATCTATAATAATCTCAAATTCAATAATAGTTCCTTAACTTCATGAATCACATCATTATTAATTCGGCAAATTACATTAAATATCATATAGGCCTAGTTCCACAAACTCCCACTATGTGCGGGGAGCGCTCTCTTCCCTCAGACGACCTTGAACGCTCAGTACCGCTAATGGCGGGGCATTCGAAATTACTCTGAAATTTCTGAATATTACATATATATATATATTTATATATATATATATATATATATATATATATATATATATATATATATATATATTATATATATATATATATATATATATATGCAAGTAAATCACTGTAGGTGCGCGTGATCTAGGTATATGCTGATAACCACCAGGAAAGAAGAAAACACGAAGTTCCCAAGCGCTTTCGTGTAATTCACATCTTCAGGGGTGAGTACTGTACTCACCCCTGAAGATGTGAATTACACGAAAGCGCTTGGGAACTTCGTGTTTTCTTCTTTCCTGGTGGTTATCAGCATATATATATATATATATATATATATATATATATATATATATATATATATATATATATATATATATATATATATATATATATATATATATATATATACCACGGCCTATAAGGCGGCGGGGTGCATAAGATGCCCCCCCCAAATTTCCATTTAAAAAGTAGCTTTTGAGCTCTATTTGCTGTATAAGACCAGTACCCCAAATGTGACACTTACCCACTGACTCAGTAGTCCTTTACCAACCATCCTTGATTTTTTAAAATAAGGCCAATTCACTTCAAGTAATGTCATCAAATTATACCCGCTGGTGTAGTGTAAACACTAGTGACGTCACTGAAGCGTCTGCTATTTACCGATAACTGGAACTAATGTCGGTATCGAGTAAAATTTTTCCATTTACTTGAAATGGATTTACCGATTTATTTGTTTATTTATTTATTTATTTATTTATAATATACTGTAACATATTAAACACACTGCAAGTATTTTCTTTCATTTATACGCTTGCTTCACACGAGACGATCGGTGGTGGGAGTGTTCCCTCGTCTCGGTGGTGTGGCTGTGTTCCGACTATTTATACAACAGGTGGTTCAACAGCAACCACCGTTTTCTAATTGTGGTGTTTCATTAGGATTTGAGTGAAAAAGGTTACCGGTATGTACTTAATACATACATTTATTACACACACACACACATATATATATATATATATATATATATATATATATATATATATATATATATATATATATATATATAAAATGAATGTTCAATGAATTATTTATGGTGCATTAGGGTACTGGCCACTTCAGACGGGCTATAAATAGCCTTGTTATCTCCCCTCCATCTCACCCTGAGCCAGAGGGACGGGTCTTGGTAAATAACATGTTTGCTTATTTTCCATTTACTTGAAATAAATTTACCGAATTATTTGTTTATTTATTTATTTATAATATACTGTAATATATTAA
>CAUDMG010000281.1:2022500-2050000 GCA_958450375.1 Homarus gammarus
GATTTATACCCCTGTAATAAACACAGCTATCATCACACACCCCTCCCCACGCCCATTTGCCAGTGAGGAGACAAGAAAGGGAAAGTGACCGCGAGATTGGGCTATTTTTAGCCGTGGAGGTGGTCAGTAATGCATACCGGTATCGGTATATTTACTCATAATAATATTTATCTCCTATAAATAATTGATTTAAATTTTATTTTTTTACAAAGAATATTCAGTAAATGAGTGCATTAATTCTTGAAACTATCGACGGTTAATTACAGACGCTCAAGTGACGTCACTAGTGTTTACACTACACCAGCTGGTAACATTTGATGCCATTACTTGAAGTGAATTGGCCTTATTTTAAGTAACTAACTATAAATAAATACAAAAATTAAAAAAAAAGATCAAAACTGAGAAATAATATACTGTATGTATGTTGTGTTGTCAAAGTAAGAGGAACAATTGAAACTGCAATTGTGTAAATGAGGCAGAAAGTCAGGTCAGCAACCTGGGACTTGGTCACAATTTTCGTGATGCCATATGACAGCAGGGTCTACCATTAGACAACACATTATGCTTCCAATATCTTCCCAGGCAGTAGTACCTCCCTGTTTGGTAGCTGCCTACTACCTATACAATTTCTAGTAATATTAATTTGATACATGATAAATTAGACAAACTGAAAATAAACAGCAAATTTAATTACCAACACGCTTCCCATTGGCAGCTGTAAGAGGGGGAGATGGGCTATTTTTATAAATTAAAGAAAATAACTACAGTGTGTTTAATATATTACAGTATATTATAAATAAATAAATAAACAAATAATTCGGTAAATTTATTTCAAGTAAATGGAAAATAAGCAAACATGTTATTTACCAAGACGCATCCCTCTGGCTCAGGGTGAGATGGAGGGGAGATAACAAGGCTATTTATAGCCCGTCTGAAGTGGCCAGTACCCTAATGCACCATAAATAATTCATTGAACATTCATTTTTTGTATATATATATATATATATATATATATATATATATATATATATATATATATATATATATATATATATATATATATATATATATATATATATTTGTGTAATAAATGTATGTATTAAGTACATACCGGTAACCTTTTTCACTCAAATCCTAATGAAACACCACAATTAGAAAACGGTGGTTGCTGTTGAACCACCTGTTGTATAAATAGTCGGAACACAGCCACACCACCGAGACGAGGGAACACTCCCACCACCGATCGTCTCGTGTGAAGCAAGTGTATAAATGAAAGAAAATACTTGCAGTGTGTTTAATATGTTACAGTATATTATAAATAAATAAATAAATAAACAAATAAATCGGTAAATCCATTTCAAGTAAATGGAAAAATTTTACTCGATACCGACATAAGTTCCAGTTATCGGTAAATAGCAGACGCTTCAGTGACGTCACTAGTGTTTACACTACACCAGCGGGTATAATTTGATGACATTACTTGAAGTGAATTGGCCTTATTTTAAAAAATCAAGGATGGTTGGTAAAGGACTACTGAGTCAGTGGGTAAGTGTCACATTTGGGGTACTGGTCTTATACAGCAAATAGAGCTCAAAAGCTACTTTTTAAATGGAAATTTGGGGGGGGCATCTTATGCACCCCGCCGCCTTATAGGCCGTGATATACGGTACGTTGTAGTAAAATTAACATCTTAATTTTATGATGGCATGCACACACAATTAATATTTAAGAGAAATATCAATAATATTAGGTTTTTAACAATTACATTAGTAGAAGAGATGGCTGGGTACACAGGGATGGGGGGTTTGGTTCTGAGGCAGAGGGCAGATTATTGGCCCTCACCTGTATCACCTGTATCACTATCCACCACAGAGGCTTGCAGGGCCTCTTTGTCAAACCCCTCAAAGTCCATATCCTCACTATCACTGACTTGGGCTGGTCGTGGTGGGTGAAGAACTGGTAATGTTTTGTTGACTGGACGACCTTGTGCACACCCTGCCAGCGCCGCTTCCTGCGTAAATGATGGAAATACCGCTTAAATAAAAATTTTCTGTCTGGCAAGGTGCCGCGTAAATGACCAAATACGTAAACGAAATCCGCGTAAATCGAGACTATATTGTATACGGGTACAGTATTATTGTAATACTGTACACGTATTTCAAAATGTCTCTCATATTTGGAAATTTTATCAAATACTCTGTACGTGTTTTAAAATTTTTTAATATATATTTCATAGCAGCAAAACATTACGAATTACGGATGATTTCATATTAGAGGAGTACAAATTATGGGGGTTTAACTGTACTTTATTTATACATACTTATTTAGATATGATTGTAAAAGTAGAACTACTAATTGTAATAGTATAGGTAACAGGTAGACACATCTTAAATTATGTTGGAGTTATCCCTCATACTATTATATTAAACTCAATTGATTGTGGAACTTGAAAATGCAAAGAATGTGTGTGGCCTCTGCTTCAGTTTGCTGTTTTTTCCTGCTTTCCATCATGCAGTTTGACCGGGTATCAGCTGTGAGTACCCTGCTCATTACTACACCTTGTTGCATTCACTTTGGTCACTTGATGTATTGTTGTCCCACTTGTCAAAAATTTTGTTTCATCTGGTGGCACTATTGGCCCTTAAATTTCTTTACATCGAGTCTTCTCATTACTGTACCAATGTGAAGGGTCTGCCTCAACACGAGAGGTGGATTCCCATGCTTGTACTGCACTCTGTCATTGTTTTATTTAGGCATTTTCAAACTACAGTATTATTTATGTTAATAACCAAAAAATTTTCTTTGTTTTTATTTTTAAGAGAAATAAATAGTTATGAACTATTGTTAATTGATATGATGTATAATGTACAGTACTATACAGTACCATTATCTAAAATTTTATTAGAATAGTTTTAATCATTATTATTTGCAGTAATATGACTTTGTATAAGCCAAAAATCATGTTAATACTAAAATCAAGGGTAAACCTTTAATGGTGGGTTATGATTTACAGCAATTGGTTTATTTTCGGGGGCTTTACATGTAATACAAAAATACTCTATATTATGTAAACAACCCATGCATGTTTATGATATTTAGGTAACTACATTACTATATTCAAGTTTGTCTAGCATAGTTAAATGATTTATTTTATTGCCTTGGTCTAAGTTTGAAGTGATCATCATCTTGAATTAAAACTGATATGAAAATAGCACTTATGTTTGTACAGTAGCATCCCGGTTATCTGGCACCTACGGGGATTTAGAGGTGCCAGATAGAGAGATTTTCCGGTTAGTTGAATCTCACTCATAGGGGTTTACCCAATAAATCCTACAATGCACAGTACTACAGGCTGACCTTGCAAATTTGTGTGTCAGAAAAATGGACTTCTTTAACATTTATTCTGCCCTATATAAAAGATGTGACTTAGAAATAAAAAAAAAATGTATATATATATAAAACTATAAAATGTGAAAAATTAAAAGCATGGGTGTGTATATGTGGGAAGTGAATGTATGTAGAGGTGTTGGGTTACTGGGCTATAACTGCGTGGCCGTGCTCCCTCCCGATATGACGTCATAGCATACACACAGCCAATGCGGCAGCCACACGTCTGTTAGTCAGCTGGGTGACTGCCTGAACTGTGTCATATCACCCAGAGGATGGTTTGAGTGTGGAAGGAGCTATTTTTTGCACATAGAATATGACACTGTATCAATTTTTTTTTTATCATTGCACTAAATACGGCAGCTCATTCCCATTATGCGCGATATTCAAACTTAAGATTCTAGCTAATTTAGGAAGAATTTTTATTTGTATTATTATTACACTCAGGGCCGGTGCTAGGAATTGCGGGGCCCAATTAGAAAATTGATAGTGGGGCCCTCTACTCTACAAAGTCGAAGATTGATGTTTTATATTTCGTGTAGTATGCCCGCCTTAGCCAAAAAGCATTAATTACTTGATATACTAAAAGTTTAAAAACAGTATAAAAGTTTTGATTTTTTATTACAAGTTAAGACAATTACAGACAAACTGTTTATTACAACTGTACTTGTGGATGATCCATCACTGTTTGATGTTTGGGCTTGGCCTTCTGACTCTTCTTTAGCTATAAGTGGACTTCTCACTTTGGCACTGTCTTCTGTTGTATTAAGATCGTCTTCAGTTTGATTCAACTGTGTCTGTGTGTCAACTTGAACTTTTTCAAACTGAATATCAATTTCTTCATTGTATTCATCAACTGTAATTGGACTAATGGCTGTATTGTCATTTTCTGAATCGTTTTTGTCTTCTTCATCTTCAATACATGGGCGTTTCAAAGGTGGAGTGACAAGAAATTTTTTGATAGCACCTCGATGTTTTTCATTTTCAGCCACCTTTGCCTTTGCCAGTGCTCGCTTCTGGTTGCCATTTAAATACTTACGCCCTCTGCCTCTATCTCTGCTTGTGCTTGCCATGATGAAAGGGCTTTTTATATTATCTTTTCAGAAATGACATATAATAAACTGAAATGAAAAAACGAACAAAATTATTCACAATGAGAAGTCCCTGGCACTTAAAAAATAAGTATGTGCATATATGAATGTTATAATTAAAACAAAAAATCGAAACACTGATCCTATAAAATAAAAACCACACAATGTTTATCACCACTTCACCGGACAAAAAAAGCTTTAACCGGACATATAACACTTTGGCATGGATAGCACACCGCTACGTACGCAAAGATTCGGTTACCTACATAGAGCTATATGTGCTTGCATGTGCTCAGAATCACAAGTCATTTTCTGATTCATCATCGCTATTGTCGCTATCAATCATGTACTCAGGATCAACAATTATCATCACTGTCCAGCACAAAAATTATAAACAAACCACGCCTCGGTCGCCACCCAGTGGCCATGCTTCTCATTTTCAAGGTCAACACTGCAAAACTCATCTCAAATCATGTCTATGGCAACGACCGGAGTTTTGTCACTGTCTGACGATGATCACTGATTCACTGGTTATTACAGGACATGCTGATATACACAGCACAACGTTATCACTCGTATTTCCCCCTGAAAACAGCCAAAAATACAGACCCGACACACTTACACCGTCCAAGCGTTGGGAGAGAGTGAAAACTGTGTTCTGATTGGCTCGCACCCTTCCCGCTCCTGTAAATTATTATGAAAGTCAGGGCGTGTGGACCAACACCAGAGTTAATTCCCTTGGACTTTTGACAAAACAGAAAATTCTCGCACGTGACTGGGATCTATTATTTTGATGACAATAACAATGATTTTGTGTCTAACGTTAGCTTTTTTACCAATATCGTATACAGTTTAAAACTAACACACGTGTGTGCGGGGCCCCCTTGCGGCGCGGGGCCCAATTTGATTAAATTGGTCAAATAGGCTTAAAACCGGCCCTGATTACACTACTATTTCATTTTGGTGCCGGTTAATTGAATCTGGCGGTTGCATGAATACCAGAAAACTGGGATTCTACTGTACAATGTAATATGTTGCAGTGAGGTTAGAAGCTCTTATGATTATAGGAATCTAATTGTGTGTCTTTGTAAATCAGTTAAGATTTGTATTATTTGTAAAGTGTAATCTCTGGATTGTTAATATGTTTGTTACAGAAATGTTCTTCTGGAACTGATGGATGAGGCTTATCTGGAATATGATGCTTTGTGAGTAAATACCGTGTATCATAAGTACTGTACCATCAAAGTTCTATGCAGTTAACATGTTATTACTCCAGCCCAACCTCCTTAGTCACACCTCTTATTCAATATTTCCAACATTATCATTCTTCTATACATACTATTTATGCATGCTCATATCTTAAGAAGCTCACCTGTACTACTTGTGGGGCTTTTGAATACAGTGGTCCCTCGGTTAACGAACACAATTCGTTCCAGAAGGTTGTTCGTTAACCGAAAATTTCTTTAGCCGAAACCATTGTTTCAATGGGTTTTTGGGTAATTGGTTCCAGCTCACCGAAAATTACATAAAGTAAAAAAATAATGCAGTAAAGTACACTTACTTTGAGATGTGTATGTAGAAGGCTCCTGGATGATGATGCTGATGTGAATTTGAAGTGGGAGGAGGAGAAGGCAGTGGGGGTGGAGGAGAAGCATTTTACTGCTTCTTGGAGGGTGAGTCACCTTCATGAAAATGTCAGGAACCTCTAGACTGACAGATTCTCCAGCAGGAACATCCTCTTGGAGTGGAAGGCTGAGGGAGTAGCATCTTTTTGCCGATGCTTTTTAGTGAAGAAACTATCAATTTTTGTTTGTGGGGCATTTCTCCTCCTCATCATTAACTGATTTTTGAAGAAGGAGAGCACTGTTCTCAACATTACACGAAATAGGTTCTGTTGTTTCCACATCTGGGTGCCTTGAAGCCAGTTTCCTGAACTTATCCCAGTAGTGAACAACATCTTTCAAATCTGAAGTAGACATATGGTCATCACTTACCCTTTCCTCCTCACCACTGTCAGCTTCTAACATCTCATCCAGTTGCTGCAAGTTATCAGGAGTAAGTTCCTGCTCATGAGACATTACAAACTTTTCCACATCATCCTCCTCCACTTTGAGGCCCATTGACTGACCAATGGACACAATCTCCTGGTCCAACTCTGCTTCTTCCTCAAATCCCTCAAAATCATGTACTACTGATGGCCACAGTGCTTTCCATGCAGAATTGAGGGATCTAATGGAGACTTCTCGCCATGATGATGCAATCAATTTTACAGCCTCCAGGATGTTAAATTGTCTTCCAGAACTGTGCCAGTGTTAGTTCAGGATCAGTGGAAGTTGCCTGATAACACCACCTGAACATTTTCTTCATGTACAACTTCTTGAAGTTGCTGATCACATTCTGGTCAATTGGCTGCATGATTGATGTAGTGTTGGGAGGCAAAAACAACACTTTGACAAAGTCAAATTGAGACTCCAAAGTGCTGGGAAGTTGACAGTCATGACCAGGGGCATTATCCATAAGGAGAAGAGCCTTTAAAGGGAGTTTATTGGTGGTTAGGTAGCTCTTCACAGAAGGGCAAAACACCTCAACAACCCATTCATTAAAGAGCTGTCTTGTCACCCATGCCTTACGGTTGGACTTCCAATAAACTCCAAGCTGTCCTCTTACCACCTTTTGTTGCTTTAACACCCTGGGGTTCTCAGAGTGGTAGACAAGCATAGGCGGAAATCCCCTGAAGCATTGGCACCAAGCAATAGAGTGAGACGGTCTTTCATGGGTTTATGCCCAGGTAAAGAGGCTTCATCTCTGGTGATGAATGTCCTTTTGGGCATTTTTTTCCAGAACAGCCCAGTTTCGTCCACATTGAGCACTTGCTGTGGAAGATAATTTTCTTCATCCACCAGTTTCTTTAACTCGACTACAAACTTTGCTGCTCCTTCTTTATCTGCACTGGCAGCCTCACTATGCCTAATAACACTGAAAATGTCACTTCTTTTTTAAAAATTTTCAAACCAGCCCTTGCTGGCCTGAAAATCTTCGAACTCTGTGACAGAAGAACCAGGTTGATCTTCCTTTAAATGTTCGTAAATTTTCCTGGCTCTTTCACAAATAAATTCAGTAGAAACTGAATCACCTTTCATTTGTTTTTTCCTCATCCAAATGAGAAGTAACCTCCCTGTTTCTGTTATCAATGATCTACCTTTAAAAACACTGGTAGATTTGTCTCTCACTTTCACTTCCTTGAACTTGTCTCTCTGTGAAAGAATTGTCAACACAGTTGATGCCGACATGCCATAGTCTTTACTAAGCACGTTTGTTCTAATGCCTTGTTCATGTTTCTTTATTAATTCCTGTTTTACCTGGATTGAAATAACTTTTCTCGATTTCTTTGGAGCCTTGCTGGATTCAATTTCAACACAAAAATTTTAAGTTTTATTGCTGTAAATAAAGAATATTTTCTTTAAATCAACACTGCACTGTGCTATATATTATCAATATGTAAAATAAATTTCAAAATTACCAATAATTTCACTGTAAAAACAGAAAAAATAGTTTATGTTCAAGAGAGTCTCAAACAAGATGTTCCCATCCACTGAACAGAGACACAAACTGACGCCAAGCTTGGTGTGTTGAGTGGCTGTTTGGTGCGCTAAAAACTAGTTCCCTGTACTTCATTTATGTTAAATAATGGTTACAATTTTAATATAAGACTTGGAAGATTATTAAATAGTACAACCTTCTTGATATTTACTCAAATGGTAACGAATTTAAGCCCTAAAACCGATTACTGTATTGTGGACTAATACTACAGCTGGTGAGCAGGTGAGAGCAGGCGAAAACATGTTGGGAAACCAAATTTTTTTCGTTAACCGAATTGAATATTCTTATGGAAGGTAATTTGTTAACCGAAATTTCATCAACAGAGGCGTTCGTTAACCGAGGGATCACTGTATTCACAAACTCATTATAATTCGGGTGCATCACAGAAATATGAACTATGCCTCTAGTAGAGTGTAGTCACTCTCATTTTCTTATCTCTAATAACTTATTTTGAAGTCCAACATCTGTCCATCCTTTTAAGTTTGCATGTATGTATGTGTGTGTGTGTGTTGTTAAGAACTAAATATGTGTTTTTAGTTTTATTTGAAAGATTTAAAAAATTTAAGGTGTCTGGCTGCAATGTATCAGCTGTTGAAAGGAGGTACACACTGTCAACAACCTGTTTAGTATTATAAACTGACCGTAAGAGAATTAAACACTATGTTTAGATATACTACTCATCAGTATTTTAACATGATATTTTTTCTGTTACAGTTCCCTATTTGAGGGTGTTATGAAAGGACTGGAACCATGGTATGTTGTCTTGGAACAATCAAGTCATCCAGATCCTCGCTCTACTTTATTAAATGCTCAGCCATTTGCTCGACCACAGGTTGGTGTATGATTGGAATTTGTTAGTCATAAGGACAAGAAGATATACACACTGTTCTGTCAAGTGTGTATCAAATTTTTTTCTCGATCTATATGACTAAATATACATCAGTTGTATATTGAGTCTGTGTTGTTATAGTATGTGATAGTTCTATAGCATTTGCCACAGTATTTCCTTCCATTGCCAATTATGACTGAAGTTGCTTTCTTTTTCTAATATCTCTTTCTATCTCTGTGTCTGGTCTGTCTCTTCCTGCTTCTATATCTATTTCTGCCTGTCTTGAATTTCTTAACTTTTGGGGCATCTGTGACTCTGTGCCTCTGCCAGGGGAGGACTCTGGGAGAGGAGGTAAGCATCGGATCTTCGACAGTGTTTACTGCTTCCTTCTCTTTACCAGAAGGCTCTTCGGGGGTTTATCAAAGACACTGGTAATAAATTTAAAAAATAGATATGTAAATTTATCGACTGTACACTTAAGGGGAGCTTAGGCTTTCTCTAAGAGGTGGTTTGGACATGTAGAGAGAAAGGATGAGAACAATTGGTGCATGAGCCTGAATGTTGAGGGGGAGAGACAGGAACAGGCTGAGAATGACAACACTGCTCATAGCTGCATCTGTACCAGCTGTTTTTTTATTGCCTGGTAACATTAATTCGTATTTTCTTAACATAATTTTTATTCACCTTTGTTTCCTATGAAAAATGTGTAAGAATTTGACAATATGACTTGAAATGTTTAGATTTTTAATAAACAGTTACAAAAAGAAATTAAGAAAATTACTAAGAAAGCTTCTTGAGAATTATTTAGCATCTCTACCAACAAGCTGTAACCCAACAAAGGTTACAAAACCCGGGAACACAACACATGCCAAACAGATTTCTTGTTCCCGTACACATCATTACAGCAAGATTGTCTCCCACCTTATTCTTACTTAAAAAAAAAAAAAAATGTCAATACCTACTGGTTTACATTTTCAGATAATTAGGATTTATTGAACCTGCTTTGTTGTTAGGAAGTAAGAGATTTAATGTGTCTCTTGGCTAAACACCCATATTGTGGAACATTGTTTTATACGGT
Source organism: Homarus gammarus (assembly GCA_958450375.1). Classification (NCBI taxonomy): domain Eukaryota; kingdom Metazoa; phylum Arthropoda; class Malacostraca; order Decapoda; family Nephropidae; genus Homarus; species Homarus gammarus. The sequence continues at coordinate 2,032,486 of CAUDMG010000281.1, forward strand.
ACAGTATTGGTAATTGTGAATATTTACTGGTACCTGTAGTATAGAATGTTAATTTTTTTTAAGAATAAATACTGTATTTTTATTTGAAAAAATGTGAGGAGGTATAAACTGTATGATATTAATGTTTTAAAGTGCAGTAGTGCTCAGGAAGTCCTTCCTTGTGCAGAATGTGTGTTTGTGCATGGCGACCTTTTTGGGATGACATGTGAAAAGAAAGATACACTCGGAGCTGCCAGGGAGTGATTTTTCTTTTGAATTCCTGACACATTGATCGTTAAACTGAGTCTAATTGTTTAGCGAAAACATTGACATTATGAAACTGAAGAATCGTAAGTTGATAGGTCATATATCAAGGGATGCCTGTATAGCATTATTAATATTGTTTATCAAAATTTAAATCTACAAGGATGCATTTTGATGCTCGTGTAAACAAAATAACATCATTGCAGGCAACATCAGTGGCATCTTTCTTTACATTATTTTTAGAAAAAACTTAAATAGGAAAAGTAGCTTTAAATATTATTCTCTTGGTTTAGTCAGTGTCCTCATCTCTGAACAGTCCAAACATTGTAGAGGCACTGTGGAGTCCGTAACAGGATTGTAAGTCTTGATGTAATTTTATGCTTGTGTGTGTGTAATAATAATAATAATAATAATAATAATAATAATAATAATAATAATAATAATTAATGGTTTATTGTGAGAGCATGGCAGCCAGAAGGCTGAAAATATACAGTTACATAATTGGGGAATGGGTCACTTGATTGACAAAATTTAATAATATAAAGGTAACATAGATGATACAAATATAATATATAATAACTAAGTGTGGAGAAGGTTATACTATAGGGCATTTCAACACCGTGACAGTGCAAAAAGTTAAGATTGAATGGGAGTGAATACACTGGTTGATTATAAGTTGTTGATAATTTTTACAATGGTTGAGACTAGGCTGTTCTTGTAATGATCAGTACCTGCTCGTATGGGCTGGATGCGGTTGTGGTGTCAAACGGCAATTCGCGAACGAGGGATCTCGGGTAGAACTCGGAGCCGGTGTTGAAGATGGTGCAGAAGCTTATCACCAAATTTGCAATTGAGGTCATGGTGATGATCAGAGAGAACCGAGAGGGTCAGTTTGTTGAGCACTTCTTGATATATGGAATAGGAGGGGGAAAGAATAATCTTGCATGCCCTCTTTTACACTTTTTCTAGGTACAGTATTTCCATTGTGTGGCATTTAGGGAGGAGGATCAGGCAGGGGAGGCATAGGTGAGCTTGGGAAGTATGAATGTTGAGTAAATACTGAGGAGCTCGGGCACAGGAACTCCGAGGGACTTAAGTCGGCAGAGGAGGTGGAGACGAAAACTGGAGGATTAGGCAACTGTACTGACGTGTGTTTTCCAATTTAGTTTATCGAGAGTTACGCCAAGGAGCTTGGTGGAGTCTACAACCTGGAATGTGTTGGGGCCCAAAGTAATGGAGGGAGGTGAGACAAGGTCGGAGGAGAGGTTGATGTGCATAACCATGATCTTGGTATGGTTGTTGGTGGCCCAATTTTGGAGACTGTTCAATAAATCCTGGTGGGCGGTGTAGTCGGGAGCCAAGATGTTGACACTGATCCCAATGATGGAATCGTCGACATATTTCCAGCGAGCAGAGGTTTCTCTTTGGGCATCATTGATAAGCTTAAGGAAGCAGAGTGGTCCCATCTTGGTGGACACCACAGGTGAGTGACTGAAAAGTAGAGACAGCCCCTCGGAAGTGTATGGCTTGCCGTCGGTCACTAAGGGAAGTCTGTAAGCCATGGTATAAGACTTTTTCGAAACCCAAGGTCGATAGCTTTGTTGATGATTAAATTGTGGTCGACTAGGTCAAATGCTGTGGTGAAGTCAATGAAGACGACAGCCACAAACATCTTTCGTATTTCCAGGTGGCGGTATATGTAGTCGAGAAAGCTGACAAGACAGTGAGTGGTGGAGGAAGTTTTCATATTGCTAAATTGCTGAGGATCTGTGGTGCCTGCAATATCAGCATAAACCCAGTCAATCCCAAAACATTCGCAGATTAAGCTGGGTATTGGGGTGATGGCAATGGGTCGTAGCTCATGTAAGGACTGTGGGCTCGTTGACTTGGGCACTGGTGCCACATGTGAGGTCTTCCAGTCAGCTGGACATCTTGCTTGGATGAGGGAAGCATTGATGATGGAGCAGAGGGGGTTTAGCTAGTTCAGGGGAGAACTTCTTGTAGAGTTTCATTGGTAAGTCAATGGGGATGGTGGAGCGCTTCACTTTGTCCAGACATTTTACTACTTCAAATTCTTCCACTAAGTCAGTGGGAAAGGGGGCTGGTAGGTAAGTAGGGAGACTGGTTGTGTCAAGCCGGGGGAGCATCTTGCATATAGTAGCGAAATGATTACTTGATTGCTCAGCTGCGTCACCATTGGCGAGATAATTAAGGAAGGGGAGGGGGTGTCTTATTATTTAGTCCACAGCGTTCTTTAAGCTTATCATACCAGTGAGTGATGTTGGTCTGCTTCGGGTGTTGCAACTTGGTTGGGTAGAGGGATTTCTTTGCAGTGCGTATTACATGGATGACTTGGTTGTGAAGGGACCTGTAGCGGATGCGATCTTTGAGATAAAAGGCGCTCTGTCTCTGTTGCACAAGTCTTTTGATTTGAGGTGTGATCCAGGGCAAGTCAGCTGGGTGTGATCTGATGGACTTCTCGGGGAAGAAGTGGTAGTGAGCTTCCGTGGTGGTGTTGGTATAATTTATCCATTTGGTGTCCACATCATCCACACTAAGTACTTCAGTCCAGAGGTGGTGAACTATCCACTGCCCAGAGAGTCATTAATCAACCAGCAGGTTTTGATGTAGGGTCACTGCACTTGGCTGGTAGTGGGAGCTTGAGACCAGAACACTGATAAATGTGTGCTACACCCGATTTGAAACATTGGTCGAGGTGGTTGGTACTGGTCCGCTAAGTCAGTTGAGATTAGGTCAAGGGTATTTTGACCGTGTGTAGGGAAGTTTACAGCTTGTATTAGTAGCAGTTGGTCCTGGATATTGGTGGTGACAATTTCATTATAATCCCTGTATAGTACTAGCTTGACACATAGGTACCTAACTTTGAGGAGGTAATGAGGTCATTGATAAGAGTATATCTGGTGGGTGAGCAAGGCAGGTGGTATGCCACACAGTATATGATAAAGGCAGTGTGGCACGGGTGGGTAATTGGCACAACACGTACCCATAATTCCTCCGCGTCAGCTGGGACTAAACCATCCAGGCGTGATGGGTGTAGGTCATCTTGACAGAAGAGGGCAACGTTCCCTCCACATTCGTGTGAACGACATTGGCAGTGACTGATTGAACTGTGGTTGCCAGTTCATTAAATTTATTAGCTAAGGAAGTGACATTGGAGAACAGTAAGGAGGGGGGTGGCAAACAGGCTTGGCCTGGCTGCCAATCAGGAGCACCTGCAGGACATGTCTTATCTCACTGTGTGTGTCCATTCATACTTCTCTCTTCTAGATATATTGTATATCAATGACTTAACTGAACATTAATCCGTGCTGTATTTTCCTTCTATTCTTTGATTCTCATGTACAGTATTTAGATTGTCTGCTCTCTTATGCAGTATTTGTTTAGTTATTGTATTCATCATAGTTGAAAACTGTATTTTCTTCCTCATATTGTATCTGATCATAACAAATACATGTCACATCTGCACGAGGCTGCATTGGACACATTTTCCTTAGAATTAATTATATTTTTCAATATTTTTCACACAATGGATGACCTGAAATTTAGAAAAGATCACAATGATTTCAGGATGTTGGCCCAACAAACCTGTTAGTTCAAAAACTAACAAGTATCCACGATCACCTTCTGCAGCGCCATGACCCAGCACTTTATGCGCATCTAGCACGCCTTGAAATACCTCCACAGATATATGGCATGTAAGTTTTATCATCAAGGTACTGTGTTTGAGTTATTTATATAAATATTTTAGAAACATTTTGATACTAAAGGATTTTCATCAACAGCCAACCTTACTCCTGATGCATTGTAATACAGTTGATAAATGTTATGAAGGGGGCAAATTAATGTTGTACAGCTTTATCCATCCAGTGTGTCACTTGTTATTATTCATAACAGGAATGTTTTTTCTTACTGCATTCATTTGACCACAATCACATTACAGGGGGTCCCTGGGTTACGAACGAGTTCCATTCCTGTGGACGTTCTTCAAGTCAGATTTGTACGTAAGTCGGAACAAATGCCAAGTGTATACCGTACTTACAGAACAATGTTTAAAGTCCCTTTATATCATAACTTAAGTCCTAATATACATCTAAAATCACATAATTTAAGACAAAAGTAGAAATAGAATGAGAAATTACAGTTCTGTAAAGGAAAGTAAAAAATAAGTTGAGTAAATAAAATACTGTAAATTTCAAGTTTAACCCCGTTCGTACCAGCGGGCGTTCCTAATTGGGATGCTCAGTAGTCAGGGACCTCCTGTACCTGAGGTTAATTAACTCCTCAAAATACAAGTGATGACCATTATACAATGGGATTAGCAACTTCGAAATGCCATAGTAAGGTAATTGATCATATATTGATATTAATAACTTCTGGGGGAAAATAGGTTCAGTCCCTGAGACCGGGAAGAGCAAGAGTTATCACCCAGAGCAGTTATTTTTCAACATACGTACTTTATATATATATATATATATATATATATATATATATATATATATATATATATATATATATATATATATATATATATATATATATATATATATATATATATATATATATATATATACACACACACACTTCATTTTTAGTCCATATAACACGCGGACTTTGAACATATAATCAACGACCTCACCAGCAAGGAATCGAACCCTCGACCTACTGGGTGTGACCAGGGAACGCTTACCGGCTAGGCCACAAGGACACTAAAAGCAGTTCTAGACTCTGTTATATTTCACACAAAGCCTGTTCATCGAGCTGATGGCGCCGTGAACCTCATTGGGAAACTGCCCGTGCCTCTTATGTGGTGTCAGTAGCATTTTACCGAATCCAGCTGGTATGAAACGCGAGGTACATATATATACTTCATTTTTAGTCCATATAACACGCGGACTTTGAACATATAATCAATGACCTCACCAGCAAGGAATCGAACCCTCGACCTACTGGGTGTGACAAGGGAACGCTTCCCGGCTAGGCCACAAGGACACTAAAAGCAGTTCTAGACTCTGTTATATTTCACACAAAGCCTGTTCATCGAGCTGATGGCGCCGTGAACCTCATTGGGAAACTGCCCGTGCCTCTTATGTGGTGTCAGTAGCATTTTACCGAATCCAGCTGGTATGAAACGCGAGGTACATATATATACTTCATTTTTAGTCCATATAACACGCGGACTTTGAACATATAATCAACGACCTCACCAGCAAGGAATCGAACCCTCGACCTACTGGATGTGACCAGGGAACGCTTACCGGCTAGGCCACAAGGACACTAAAAACACTTCTAGACTCTGTTATATTTCACACAAAGCCTGTTCATCGAGCTGATGGCGCCGTGAACCTCATTGGGAAACTGCCCGTGCCTCTTATGTGGTGTCAGTAGCTTTTTACCGAATCCAGCTGGTATGAAACGCGAGGTACATATATATACTTCATTTTTAGTCCAATTAACATGCGTGTTAATAGTATATTTATACTATTCATACAGAATAAAAAAATATTATAAGGTCAACACATAAGGGAATAATTTTTTTTAAGTGCATGGGATCACACACAGCAGCAAGGGAGGTGGGAGAAGAGTGGGGGTTCTCAGCGGTTCTGTCTAGTGTCCTGCGCTTTGTCACATGGTAGTGTAATATTTTATCCTTTCTTTTATTTTGAGGCATTGACTGTTATCCGATGGGTCTATATACGCTCGATCAGTTTTGCGATGTTAAAAATTAACATCATTTACCACAATGCGATGGCTAAAGATCACTTTTACGATGGTTACTACCCGAATGCTTTTCCTGCATTGTCACTGCTATGAAAAAATTATATGCTTTAATTTTGCAATATTCCCAGATATGATGATACAATCTTGGAATGGCGTATCATGCAACCCATGTGGGATGTGTGGGATGTTCTGGATGTCTTCGGTGACTGCCAGTTGAACTGTCACATCACTCAGAGGATGGTTTGCATGTGGAAGAAGCTATTCTTTGTACATAAAATATATACTGTACCAGTAAATGTGAGGAATAAATCAAAATAATAATAATAAATAAAAGAACAAAATATTGCATTGCCATTTGGCAATCTTGTCACTGCCCCTTCTTCCCTCACTCTGTGCTAGCTCCCAAACACATAATAAGTGTTTAAACCCTTTATGTTTATGACCTTATAATGATTATTATATTTTTATGCACATTCTGTGTGAATGATTGTGTGCATGTAACAACAAAAAGAAATTAAGAAAATTACATCTGCTTACCTCACTCTGACAAGTCCTGTGGCACCTGAAGTTAGGGCTGTTAATTGGGTGGCTAAGTTTGCAAATCCAGGCACACAAAATTGGTAAAAAGAGGCAAACCCAAGGAAGGAACATGACTCCCTAATGGTGGTGGGAACCTGCCATTGCCTAACAGCCTCAATCTTACCAGGGTCCGTCTCGATTCCCTTCTGTGACACTTCATATCCAAGATAGGAAATCTTCCTCTGAAATAGGTTGCATTTGGATGGTTTCAGTTTCAAGTTATGCCCCTTTAGCCGAGAGAGCACCAGTTCCAGCCTTTCTATGTGCTCATCAAGTGTCTTTGAGAATATCATGAGGTCATCCAGGTACACTAACAGGGTTGAAAATATCTCGCTGCCAAAGATGCTCTCCATGAGTCTGAAATGTTCCGGGAGCATTACATAATCCCATTGGCATGCGTTTACACTAGATTAAATGTTGAAAACCACTTTACTCCTGCCAATGCACCAAGAGACTCATAAATCCTTGGGAGTGGAAAGGCATCCTTTCGCGTGGCTTTGTTCAGTTTCCTATAGTCCCCCACAAACGCAGTGACATATCTCGTTTCTTGACCAGAACAATTGGGGCTGCGTATGGACAAGTATAGTACTTTTCTGTATGACCCCCTGCTCCAACAGCTGGTTGATATGGTCCCTAACCATTTGGATTTGAGTGGGGGGAATCCATCTAAAGGGCTGCCTAACGGGAGTTTCATCTACGAGAGGGATGGTATGCTTGATTATTCCAGTGCATCGTAAGTCACCCTTGCTGTCCAGAAAAACATACCGGTACTTCCGCAACACACTCCAAAGTCTCTCTTGTGTTCTACTGGGTATTTGTTCCTGGTCAGTCTTCAGCCATATTTGCCTTAGATCTTCTGGCATCTGCCCATCAGCTGGGCATTCTGTCCCCCATTCAATACTGTTTGAACTCACCTCAGCTGTTTCTTGTTGTGGACACAGATTGGCCCCACAAGCCACTCAAACATGCCAGCTTCACTTTAGCCATGTGCAGAAATTACCCACATTGGCCACAGTGGCAACCCCCTTACCATACCTAATGGTAGTGTATGAAGGGATAAGAAGGATGTTGTGAGGCAGCCACCCTTCCCCTGCCTGCATTAGCTCAATCAAGACTTCAAGTTTGGGACATTTCCGTAAGCTTCGGATGTAAATACTGACTCCCTGGCGACAGTTTGCGGGGATCCTTGTTGGTTTCCATCTAGTAGAGGAGGAAAACCCCAATTTGTCTTTCTGTGCCATCGGTGGATACTCTCAATCTCTTGGAGACACATAGAAAAACTCTGTCTCCTTTTATAATTCTACAGTTAACATATTGGGGCCAAAATCCTTCACTAGAACTTCTCAACATTGGCTAAGTGCATTCATCCCTGGGGCCTTACTAGCAGCGCTCTGCTCCCCCTTCCTCACTAGAACCCCGTCCTGTTCTATTTTATGTCCAAGAATCTCAACACCCACCAACATGTAGCCCAGGTACGGTATTGATCCACCATTAGCTGCTTTCAACACAAGACCCCCTAAGGAATGTAATCCAACTCCCCTAGATTCGAAATCTCTACGACAAACTGTCTCTGAGACGAGAGACACCTCACTACCAGAATCCAGAAGAGATGCAACCGAGACTCCTCCTATCCTAACTGCAGTGACAGGAATTTTCCCCACCAGCCTGCCATTACTCTACTCTGTGTGACCAGCCCACTTGTTTTTACCCCTACTGGTGGGCTTCCTGCAGCAGGGGTTGGCCATTTCCTTCCTCCAGCAATTTCTGACATTCTTGTGGTCTTTACTCCACTTCTAGACTGCTGAGGGGCCTACCTTGGTGGACCTCCTCTCCCTTGACCTTGGTTCCGGTGCCAACAGGTGACTGCCCTGTGCCCCCACTGTCCACATACATGGCACGCTCCCTGGAATGGGAGTGGCCTTTCCCAGTTAAGATGCTTAACTTCTGGTGACCCCTTAATTTGTACTAAGTCTGTCTTCACAGCCTGAACATCTACTCGTAATTCGACAAGCATCTTCTCCACACCACTCTCTTATGGTACACTCTCATGGGGGGTTTAATGTTTCTCCCGCTTCCTTAACCACGGGCGAACATTCATTTATGGCTGTAACCACATCCTTAGATGGGTTCTTTTCCTTAATTGGCTGCTTTGTCATCTTCTTTAACTTCTGCAGCTTCCTGTACCAACTGCTCATAAGACAATCCAGGCTGGCCATGCACAAACCAATGTCGGCCATTCTCCAACCCTAGCCTAACCTAACCTTACCTAACCTAACCTAAGTTAGCTTAACTTAAGCCCTTAAGAAAAACCTCTCAGATTATCCGACCTAGTAGTGACTTGTGCTGGGGCCACTTCATCCGTCTCCTCATATAGCAGCTCAAGGGCATCTGAATAGGTCCATGCATTTTCCATTATACCCTGAGTCCTCTGATAAAATCTAAGTTGGAGCTCCCCCAACATAAGGTTTTCTCCATAAGTATCCTTTAAAACTGTGAGATCTCTTCTCTATCACAACTGTCACTCCAAGGCAGTTTCTCTACCCTCTTCTGAGCAGGACCGGTGAGAAATTTAAGAATATAGTTGACTGCCTTTCTACCCTTGTAGCCAAGCAACCTTATGTTACGCTTGGCCTCGGCTATCCACTCACTTACATTAATTTGGTCCAAATTATCAGGTGTCCCTGAAAAAGTCCTGAGCTTCATCTCATGGGCTACCACTTGAGAGAAAGATCAACACTGTCCTCTTTGTGCGTAGGCTCACTTCATACTGTGAGACCCCAGTTTCCATTTTAACACACTTAGTGTTTACAGGTTTGTGAGTTTTTGTACTATGGTGATACAATTCACTTATCTCGTGTCGGCAGCCTTGGTCAGCCCCATCTTCCGAGCTTCTCAAGTCGATCAAATTCTCCTCTGGAATGTGGTGTGGGGATGGGTAACTCATGCTTGGCTTCTAGGTCCGTCCTCCTCTGTGTAGATAACTGCTTCACCAGTCCAAGCTCTCTTCTCCACTGTCGATCCTCAGCAGGTGGTGGTGCCATGCTCCTCCACAGGTGATTTCTGCTACAGTATAATAACTACTGCCTGGGTGCTGCTTGTTCTTTGCCATATAGGGGTGAATCCTATCTCCACCAAGTGTAGCAAGAAACAAAGCAGTAAACTCCCATAGCAGGGATATGACACACACTTATGGTTTTCTCTCCTTTATTTACTCTAGAAATCACCCGAGGAAGGAAAGGCTGGGACTTAGATCAGACATAACTAGTTATTATATATTGTACTTACTAAACAAGCATCAACTGTTGTCATAATCACATATTGGCACAACACAGTAGTAGGAACTAAACAGTACATAATAAACCCAACCCGCCAGCATAACAAAGTGGGGTGGCTGCTCGACGCCAACTCAATCGGGGGTGAATGTCTGTAGAGCAATGCCTGTATTAGCCTTATTCTGGCTTACAAACTACCTCCACTCGTTCATCACATTCTTCATATAACACTCATTATGCTCAACCTATTAAACACACCCTAACAGAGTTAAAAATACGTGGGACACACCTGTTACTGGGCTCGGCTAACGCACTTAACGTTGTTTTGGTACTATGTCGCTAAACTTTAGAGACCAAAAATTCGTTTAACGTCCTGGTGATCCGATACTACATCATTTTGGGTTGTCATGGACTACTTTCTAAGGCGCATCTCCCACTCTTGTCTGGCCACACTACGCTCTCTCAACTTGGTGCGCTGCCCTCACTCGCGGAACGTCACAGCGTCCCCGAGCGGCGCCAAGCCAGTCTCTGTTACGACTTCACATCATTCGTGTGTGCTTAAGTGCTTTTGCCATAAATACTGTACTCTAACCATTCGAAATGGCTTCCAAGTGCCCATCAAGTCCTACTGATGCTAGTGTAGTGAAGAGGCAACGTAAGACCATTGCCCTTGCTATGAAAATGGATATATTAACCCGATTTGAAAAAGGGGAATGTTCTGTGGACATAGCCGCGGTGCCTGGTCTAACCCCCACAATGGTGCGTACTATCCGGACCAACGCTGACTAGATTAAGGTTAGTGCTGGAAGTGGTTCTTCTCTGAGTGCTACTAAGACGACTCGTACTAGAAGCACTACCGTACTTACTACTGTGCATGTACAGTCTCGTTCAAGATTCTTCGAACACTGCTGGAGACAGCTGGCAACTCAAGGCTGTTTTTTACTATAGTACATAGTATAATATACAGCTGCTTCCTGACTTACGACGGGGTTAGGGACCCAAATCCAGGTCGTAATCGAAAATGCTTAAATAATACATAGAAAATCTAAAATGGGTGTCTCTTTCTCCTCAGCACCACAAAACTCTCACTTTTAAGCTTGCCAGCCATTTTAAAGTGAATTGCAAACAAAAAATATTGTCAGTACACAGCGCAATCACAGACATTGGGACAAAATTTTGGTATGACTGAGGCGGTCGTATGTCCGGGTGGTCGTAAGTCGGGGAGTAGCTATAATAAGAAATAACAAAGCCCAACCATTAAATTAAGCAACGGGGAACTAAGTAACCAATCACCGATCACTTTTACATACATTTAAAATTTTTACTACGTACTAAAGTAAACAAATGGCCTTGAGTTGCCAGCAGTGTTCGAAGAATCTTGAACGAGACTGTTCATATCATGTAAAGTAAATTAAAATAATTTTAATTCTTTGTGAATTTATTGTTTTTGTTTTTATTTTGTATACTGTAAATTTATTGATTGAATATCTATTTATAAATTTTAGTTAGTTAGACATTGTATAATCATTATAGCAGCAGGATATAAAACTTGTTTGGGATCTTCAGGGGCTCAGGAACAGAACCTGTTTTCCTCCATAAGCTATTAATATCGATTTATGATCGATCATTTATTGATGGCTTTTTGAGGTCCTTACCCCCTCATATAATAGTCATTGCCTGTACTGTATCTACCCGAAATTATGAGTTGGAAAAACACAATAACATACTGTAGCTGACAACTCGTCCTGGTAGCTAGAGGGCTGGGGGATGTGGCTACAGTGACTAGTCTAACTTGATAACAATGCCACCAGCAATGTAACAGACACAAATAAAAAGAAAATTATCTGTAAATTTTAATTTTTGTCAGGTATTTGTAGCTTTAAAGTTTCATATACAGTGAATGAGGTTCTGCTCTACATTTAGCAACATAAATAAGGAATCTTGGGATAAAGTATGCAAGCCCAGGTTAAAGGAACTTACTGATAAGGTTAGCCTACCATCAGCATGTATTGGGTAGCTATCGTTTACCATAAATTACCCACGGAAATGCATGAAATTTTACCCCTCAAAAATATTACGCGAATTTAGTTGACCCTCTATTTTTTGCATAAAAAATTAATCATAAGAACTTGCAATAGAGTATATATATATATATGGTACTGTATTTACAATTTTATGTCGACAAAAGTGTGTGGCCCTTGAAGCTGAAGTCCAGACTGGACAAAAACCAGGATCTTGCTCAGGAGATGGATTTGTGTGCTTGCTTGTGACCAGAGGTACATTGACTGTTATTGTATGGAATGGGTTTTTTATGAGTGTAAGTGGGTTGATCTGGCATTCCATGAAAGACTGAGTACCCAATGAATGGCCATCCACTGTAGATTCACCCTAAAGTCTTTACACCTAGGAAAGCACCCTCGGAGAGAGGTTGAGTCTGTAGTACCTATAACATTAATATTGATTTCATTAACTCGTAGCAAAAAAAAAAAAAAATATAAAAATGGGTGTGCAACATGTTTCTTAATGTCAGGTTCATAGTGAATAATGTTTCAGAAGTGCTATGAGAGGTGCAATAGGGTGCTCCAGGTATGTCAGGTTTGGTACCATTGTTGTCTTTTTTCCCCGAGTGCCCAATTTTTTGGCACTAGGGTTAACTTCTCAGGGTGTTACATCAGATTTGGAGCATAATTACTTGTTGCAGCCTCCCATGTTTTTGCTAGTCTTAAATGCATGAGTCATCTAGTCGAGATCTTAGGTTATAAAGGGAGGTTTGATTACTGTGGAGACGGCTAAGCTAATTAGGAGCGTTACTCGTCTCCTGTAATGACTGAATCAGTGATAGTTGAGTTGCACACTCCCACTGTTGCTGAGATGTCATGACCTAGTACTTTCATCCTTGAGTGGTAATATTGCCTCAAAATCCATTTTAGGGACTTTTGCATAATGGGAAAGTGTCAATAATATAGAAATTAATTTCCATTTACTATGTCAAAGGGTTACTCTAAGTCTGAACCCAGAAGATCTGCTGCTACAATATGCAGGTCATCCAGTGTAAACTTGGTCATAAGAAAAAAGGATTCCAGGAATCTCTCCTCTGTTTTTGTGATGTTACTGAGGAAAGTTATAAAGTTCAAATTTAAAAACAGTAACATTTACTAAATAAAGTTTTCTTTTTCATATGAAAAGTCGATGGATTCGTCTGCTGTTTGGAAGGGAATTTGCACTACAAGATCTCCTGATGGTTTGGGATGCAATTTTTTCTGACATTCAGCCTACCTTTCCTTTAGTGGATTTCTTTACTGTTGCCATGTTGTCATTCATCCGAGAACCATGTAAGTAATTGACTCCTTGTATACAATATACACTTTATTAGGTATTAATGAGACAGCAGTTCTCTTAGAACAATAGATAATTGTTTAGTAACATAAATAACAAATTGGTAATGTTCACAAACAGTCTTGATCATGAAACCTGTCAATATTGATTTTGCTGTATTTTAGTAATTAGATAGAAATAAATTAAATTTTGTTATGTTTGGGATGTATTTGTGGGCAACTTTTTGTATCTCTAGGTAAATATATATAAGCATGACAATACAGTGGACAGTGTAATCAGGTAATGAACTTTTGTCTTGGGGGGAAAAAACTTGTTCCACATTACTATAGTGATTTCAATATTTAATTTTGTATGCATTTATCTTTTATTTATCCTGCATTGAAATCCTGTAGGTCTTACAGGTGATATTAAACTTTTCTTGTCTTTGTAAGTTGTCTTCCCCCCCCCCCCCCCCTCCCCCCCATCCACAGGTCTTTGAAACCTTACCCAGTAATGTAACTGGAATCAGAATCAAGAGCAAAGACAGTCTTAACCCTTATTTATTCATTATTACTGCTGTTTCAGATGTATTCTACTATGGTACAGGTTGTACCTCTCTAGTCCGGCATTCTGTGGTCTGGAAACTCCCGTGGTCCGGAACGATTTTAGTTTGTCCAGTAGGTAGATAAGCAGTTTTTTTTTTTTTTTTTTTTTTTTTTTTTACTAATATCAATTATTATTATTATTACTGGAGTATTGCATTTTCGCCCCTCATGCTCCAATGTGGGTCAGTGACCTGTGCCCGGGTGGGCTAATCCCCGTAAAGAAAAACAACAACAAAGCTGCGAGAAATTAAGGTTTGTTTGCATCTGGCAATTCGGCTCTCTCTCTCTGTTTGTCTATACAGTACAGAGTACAACATTTAACCCTTCAATATATATGAACAGTAAATAAGTGTTGCTTTCATATTCTTATGTAGAGTAATGACGATATGTTTTTACATGTGCTCACTTACATATGCGCAATATCACTTTTTTCTTTAACATTAATGGTTTGCTACTTTTATTGTTCTATTTATTAACATTAGATAACATTACTTAAAACAACCATATTAATTTTTTACATTGATTTTACTACAGCTACAACCATGGTCTTATTTTCTTGTTTTATATGTAGAACCACTCAGTCACTGGTTTTGTTATCAACGAAAACAATGCTGTCTCATTTCCTTGTGTGTTTTAATATTCTACGTATTATTAATGAATTGTATTGCTCATGTTGCACACATAAACATTAATTCAATAAAAAAGACATTCAGTAATAAACAATAATGAATCTTTTGTACATAAGAGAAATGATGCTGTTTACACAATTGTGCACGTCGTCTGAATGTTGGCGAGCCGTTCAAACTCATCGAAATTCGAGTTTTCGCCGTCAAAATTTTAAATTATGTAGTGTTTTTTTTTTTTTGTCCAAATAAAAAACCGTGTATTAAAAACTCGTGAAATTTGAGAAGCTACTGTACGACATTTAACCCTTCAATATGTCTTCAAAGAGACCACGAAGCAGTGAAAGTGGTGCGAACTTAAGTGCATGTCACTATCTGTCCAGGAAAAGGGTGAATTTCCATGGTCCGGAAATTTCCATGGTCCGGCACCGGTCAGGTCCCGAGGTTGCCGGACTAGAGAGGTACAACCTGTATTCTGTTTCCACAACCAGGCTTTAAAAGTGAATCTTTCTGTTGTACCCCTGTCAGTTTACATTTCCTTACACCACCTATAGGCTGCAAAAAACACCATGCTCTCTGTTCATTCATAACCAATGCTGCTTCCTAGATGCCCATCCCCCTTATTCTTAACATGTCATTTATCCTGTCCTTCCCATCTCTCTCTCTCTCATTCTTATATAGCCACCTGTTAATTATGCTGTTCCAGTCATTCACTTTGCATTCTCTCATGTTCATACCATCTGAGCAAGCTTGATCTGTTTTCTTTCCAACATGTGTTCACTTCCTTATCTCCTTACTTCTGGCTCTTATTCTCTACTTCCTATTCTCCTCACATACTGATATGTAACATAATTTCTGTTGCTTTTGGTTTTACCTTGCCCTGTGCCATCCAGAGTTGCATATACAGGTATCCCTCGTTTAACGATTCTTCACTTAGCGATTTTTCAATGTAGCTATTTAAAATTTATAAGACCCATTCTCATTTAACAATCGTTAATTTTTGGTTTAGCTATCTGAGTCGCTGGGATAAAATCGGGAGGGAAGTCGGAAAACTGGGGATTCTGTGCTACAAGTGGACATCATTACAACATTGTAATGTGGCTTAAAAATAAAGAAAATACTGTACTGTATACTATACTGTAATAAAAAACTAAAAAAAAAGAAGAAAAAAATAAGAAAAAAATTGGTGCGTATGTGTGGGAAGTGAATGTATGTATTGAGGCAGTGAGCTGTGACTGCGGCCAGCTGCACTCTTCCTCCTCTCTGTGATGGCATACAGGTAGCTCTGTGGACTACCTGCCAAGCACATAAGAAATTTTTAGTTACAGTACTTTGTTTTTGTCCTTATGATATTTTTATTTTTATTTATTTAATTTTTTTTAGTATATACAGGTAGTCGTCGACTTACGACCTATGCGACTTACGTCTGTTCGACTTTACGACCGGCGGTACGACAGTTTTGGCCCCAGCCTCCTGGCGCTGCCGGGAGCTGGAGCCGCGCGCATCCCCGCGCTCAATTACAAACACGCAGTGATTTACTTAAACCTGACGACTGTAACAATAATGAACAAAGAAAATGTTGATAAAATATGACTTAAAGATGATTATATTATCATTACACATTATAATATACGTAAGGTAATTATTGTAAATTGTACTGTAGTATGCAGTGATTTACTTAAACCTGACGACCATAACAATAATGAACAGAGAAAATGTTGATAAAATATGACTTAAAGATGATTATATTATCATTACACATTATAATATACGTAAGGTAATTATAACATAGGCCGACTTACGACCAGATCAACTTACGACCGGGCGGCCGTAACCAATCTAGGTCGTAAGTCGACGACTACCTGTACAGTGAGTTCTGCTATAACGCGTGTTTTGATAACGCGAATTTGCTCTAATGCGATTTTTTAATTAGGAATGATATTTGTATAACGCGAACGCTTGTTTGCTATAACGCGATTTTTGCTTACTATTTCTCCAATTTTGTGGTATTAACTGAATATGGTAAAGAAGAATATCTCCAAGAAGTGTTCTGGTGATAGAATTCCCGGTGATGATCGTAAAAGAAAGGATATAACACTTAAAGAGAAGTTCGATTTTATCAACCTCAAAATCACCCTTCTCCCCCATCAAGTTAGATTCATATTTTTTCAAGGTAAAGTGTTACATTTACTGTATGATTTCATTATTAGATATGAATGTAACATTTATTTAGACTGTGCTATCCTTTGTGTTAGGCTAACTACTAAATTTTTTCGATTTCGAGTAATCTGCACCTAACCCTATTTTCTCCATAAGCCCTGTTATTTCTATTACGCGATTTTCTATAACAGGATATTTTACAAGAACACAATTATTGCGTTATAGCAGAACTACCTGTAAATATATATATATATATATATAATCAACACCTCAACCCGCCAGGATTCGAACCCACGGCCCACAAGCCTATGACTGTGACCGGGGAACGCTAACCGCTGGACCACCAGGATGCTAAAAGCAGTCCTAGACTTTGTTATATTTCACACAAAGCCTGTTCAACGAGCTTATGGCGCCGTGAACCTCTAATGGGGACCACCCACACCACTTAGGTGGTCAGAGTAACGTTTTACCAAATCCGGCTTCGAAACACGAGGATCCATATATATTTCATTAGCCCAATAAAGCACGCGGACTTCTACATACAATCAACACCTCAACCCGCCAGGATTCGAACCCACGGCCCACAAGCCTATGACTGTGACCGGGGAACGCTAACCGCTGGACCACCAGGATGCTAAAAGCAGTCCTAGACTTTGTTATATTTCACACAAAGCCTGTTCAACGTTACTCTGACCACCTAAGTGGTGTGGGTGGTCCCCATTAGAGGTTCACGGCGCCATAAGCTCGTTGAACAGGCTTTTTGTGAAATATAACAAAGTCTAGGACTGCTTTTATATATATATATAAATATATATATATATATATATATATACATACACAGTGGGGTATGCTATAACGAACGGATCCTACTACGAATATTCCTATAACGAACGGTTTTACCTATAAAATTGAGAATGCTATAACGAACGAAACTCCTACAACGAACATTATTTAAAAAATTTTTTTTTTTTTTTTTTTT